>JBBPLU010000629.1:0-13221 GCA_038089935.1 Boletellus emodensis | reverse complement strand
AAAATTAAAATTATATTATTTATTGCTAGTATAATGTACTCAAGGAATATTTAATATTATAAACACCAGTTACACTCACATAATTGTACTCATATTGTCTTGATTTGGCAAATGGTACTCAACATCATTTACTATCACCCGACACTTAGTAAAACATTGTGTGACTACCATAATGTGATGAACAGACAACTGAGTAAATCATGACCACCTGGTATAAGAGTAAGTATCATAGGAGGTATGAATTAATCACTGTAAAAGACACTGGGATAATATTGTAGGATTCAAAGTATGTGTCACAACCCAAATTTGCTTCGGTCCTCTGGGTGCAACTCCATATGAACTTTGGTGCAATCTTGCATGCATTAGTTCCTTTGTCTCTTGGACTCTATTCCTGTTTCTCCTTTTGTCTTTCCTATGCTTTTACTTTCTTTTATATAGTTTAGACTCACTGATAGACTTTGCCTGTGGCTGTGCAAAGCACAGCTCTGGTGTGTGCTACATTCTCTTTCCAACTTACTCATCTTCATACTTAGTCATTTTCTGACTCTGTTAATAATCCACCTTAGCACTCCATATATAAACTCTGTACACTAGCTCCTCCAATTTGTATGTATATCAATAAAGTTCCCACTCCTCAGTCTTGTCAGATTCCATCTCTGGCTACTCTGACTCCCACCCTCTGAAATATGAGGACAAAAACACACAAGAGCATAGTGTTACGATTTTATCCCTTTACTCTCATGTTCTCCTTTTTCTCCTGTGTCATCCTCATCGCTTCACATCTTCTTCATCTGTTTACCATTCTTACAAGTGTTTTCTCTTGATCGTAAACGATCCTAGGATACATGTTTGTTATCTTGATTATCTTCCTCCACTCCTCTCATCGTAATCAATGATCGTCATCATTGATTACTACTTACCCGTTTCCATCGCATTCTCTTCAGTTCTTTGATTACACATCTTCGTTCCATCTCCTACTACGGTATTCTTCGCTTACGCGGCCTCTTGGTCCATGCGCATTCTCTTCCCTTATTTAAACCGTAGTATCACACCATGTATTCTCATTCTCATTCTACACAATCAAGTGTACTTTTGAGTCCTCAGTTGGATCCTCCGATTGTGATCTTAGTCCATTCCTACCAAGGAACATATAGTCTCCCTTTAAGCTGAGTTGTACCTCTTCGTGAGCGTCCTGCCTTTAGGTCAGTCTTAGCACACTCGAGATACACATCCGCATAACACATAGCATGCAACCCTGTATCACTGAAGCTGAAGTCCTCTCTACTCCAACCCATCTCACCCTCTGTCCCTTTCCCTTTACACTTCCAACCATCTGGAGTTGAGTAGAGCAGAACCAGACTTGACAGTATGTGGACATACTAGTAAAGTCAGAGCCATGATTGTCACCTAGGAGGGTGATAGTGTATGCAAGTAGAATTGATACCCACAACAGAATTGTGTTTTCTCCTATTGAAATCATTGAGAGTACATAACACCATCTGAGGTCACATTGTTTGTCACTATAGCATTGCAACTAGAGACAGTATCAAGCTGAGTGAGGGTCAAACAAGTGCTTTTGAAAATAAAAGAGTAATACAAAAGCACAAGACATTGAAAATGGGATTTGAACAACAATACCTTGAGTACATGAAGGAAGACATACAACCGAAGGATTTGAATAACGTGCCCATGCTGCCATTCTCTTCTGCGTGAGGGATGCCTTTCGTTCATACAACCATCGTAATTTCGGAACAGCCTTTCAAACCAGCAGGGCTCTCTGGAATGGCGGCGACGACGTTAGTCAAATAACCTCAAAGCGACGGCGCTCCAAGCGGACAGACTTCCAACCTAACAGAATCAAACAGCTCATAGTGAATTCTATGACAAAATCCACGCCCGACGTTCGTTGCTACTGTGGGAGTCGAGGACCATCGGCTGCGTCGTTTCAGCTCCTAAACCTGGACACGATGGCCTCCCCGAGAGGTTTCCCGCTGCCTTCTTTGCGTTTCCAGAGTGACAGCTTTCCACTCTGGTACACCAAGCTCAAAGGAACGCCCTCTCCCTGCTCGCGCACCGCCTTCAGTATCGTCTTCAACAGGTTCTTTAGCTTGCCAAGGGAACCTTCCATAATCTCCGCATACGGTCTCATCTGCTCGCCAGTGAGCGATATCTTCTCGACCGGTTGAAAGACGCCGTTGCTGTGCCTCGCCATATAAAGCCAAGGCGTCTGGGATAGATACACCTGGGGATAGACATCCCTCCAGTTCACCTCCCGATAGCTAGACCTCGTTTTCACTTCGACCAAATCGGATTGTGGGACGAGAGAGGCAAGTGAGGTGACCTTGACGTTGAGACCGGCAGGGGGCGGAATTTTCGGCTTCGTCGTTTCCTGGGCCTTGTTCCCGATGGATAGCGACGAGAACGAGGCGAGGATGTCGTCGTCGTCTTTCTTCTGTTCTATGCAAGCATCCGCCGTGAAGCCAAGCAAGATCTTCAAACTCCCGAATTTCTGCCAAAAAGCGAGAGAGCGAGTGAGTTCGAGCTGCAACGGCCCACAAGGCTCAAGGCAACGACCACGACTCACATAGGTGATAATCCGATGGTGGTCGAGCATTTTCTCACAACCGGGTGGGACTCTGGTGGTGGCTTTGAGGTACTCGTGGCCATAACCTGTGTTCTGCCCAAGGAGCGTCGTGTTCTCCTCCCGCCTCGTAAACAAGCACGTCTTGCCGAACATGTCAACGTCGATCCGAAAGTCGTTCTCACCGCGGGGATTCGAGCCATCGACGCAGCGAAACAACTTTCGGAGCCCGTTGCGATCAGTGACGAGATCAAGGTCCTTGTACGAAAAGTCGTCGTGCAACGCATCAATCGCAGCGAAGAGGGGCAACATCGGGGACTGGTCGCCCATCTTTGTTGCGTCGTGATGGATCTGCTGGACCCCCGAGTCGCGCGGGACTTGTTTTACTGGGGGACGCTCAGTCGCCCAGATCCACGGCGAGCCTTTGGGAGCCGGGGGCGTGTGTGAGGTCTCGAGGGGTGATCGATGACGATGGTGTGGACCTACCTGGGACGACGATAGTCGGGACGGGCGCATCGATCCACGAATACGATGCGATGGGCTTGACGTGACGAAGCTGGACGAGCTCGGAGGCATACCCCTCGATGTCGACGGACAGGGTCGTCAGGCGTTGCTCAAGGTCCTTGAGCAGAAACGCCGGGTCTACGGGGTGGGGTGCGGTGGATTGGCGACTGCGAAAATCTGCTGGCTTGCCCCTTCGCGGCCGCGCTCCTTCGTTGCGAGAATACGCTGCCATTGTTACTGCTGGAAGACGAGAGCTGCCTTATCTCGGGACGGCATCAGCACCAATCTTATACCCGACCACAGCATGACTGTCCCTCGATTGAGTCACAGTCCCACTCGCATCCACCACGTCGGGGACGTAATAGAAACCCCCATCGTGCTTGCACTATGCGACCGAGTCCACCTTCATCTTGCACGATCTTAGCGGGCATCGCAACCTATCTTGCCTTCTCCTGTGCCTGCTCCCCAGATTGCAACAAGGGTGGGATAAAAAAGAGTGATCCTGGGCCCTGGTCGCTAGGCGCAAGCGAGAGCCAGCCAGCTTCGGCCCGCCGTCCGGCGAACGAGCTCGTCCGCGATTACGCCTCCCAACTCCACCACCGCCACTGGCGCATCCACCCTAGTACGACGACCGCTGGCATCCTGCTGCGGGGGCACTCATGGCCAGCGCACACCCCCGTTTTCACCGGATCGACACAACACTCGGGCGCGAATGGCATATCAAACGCGACCCGGTCTCAGTATACTGTAAATGCGACACACGAAACGGAAGAAAAATGACGAGGTCATCACCCACATGAAAAGCTAGGATATGATACACCCTCCTCCTACCAAGGTATGAATATACGGGAGCTGGAGCCATCGACGTGTGGATACGATGCGATACAATGACAACGCTCCGACGCAGATCTAACCAGCCTGCGTGCGTGCATGTATGGTGTGATGTGGTATAGTTTGCCGTACGAGTGTAAAGCACTCAGATGAGGTGGTCACAAGCACATAAGAATAACGACGGGCGGACAAGGTTCCCGTGGAAAAAAGCACAAGGCGGGCGCATGGCAACGAAACGTTGCAACCCCGACAATGTTGGGCTTTATAGGTTCTGGATCTGGACAATCAAGAATTGTTTCTCGTCCTGACGACGGGAGGGTCAATGCATCTTCTAGCCTTGGTAAAAGACAACGAGCGGTGTACGCACGCTAAACTGCTCGTCTTCCTTGTCGTTGTGAAAGTTCTTCAAGAACGCGAGCAGCTTCTCCTTGTTCCTCCGGAGTATCACTTCGATTTGAGGCGGTTTCTTTGGGTTGGCAACGAAGACCTACCATGAAAGATGTTGGTAAAAAAAAAGCTACAACGGAAGCGAGCAGGACGGACCTTGAACACGTGAAATGCCTCAAACTGGATGTTCTTGCTCTTGTCGCGCAGCATGTTCATCATCATCTTGAGGTTCGCCTCCTGGGCGATGTAGCGTGTCATGACATTGAAATTCGCGCGATCGAGCAGTATCTCGCCGAGCAGTTTAAGTGATTGTCGTTTCGTGACGTAGTTGTTCGAGAGAATGAGCGTCGTAAAGGACGCAAAGAACTGTTCTAGCTCAGCACGCAGGAAGACAAAGTGCAGGAGGACGTACCCTATCATAGTTCTTGTCCAGGTACTCTGCCACCATGGACTTGTGCCGTGTGAGCGTCTCCTTCAGGTTGGAAAACGCATCGCAGGAGACGCCAAACGATGTCGTCTCGATGTGGTGTGGAAACATGTAAAATCTGACCGACGTCAAGGAATGTCGACGTCGACGCACGCGCGAGAAAAAGAAACTGGCACTCACTGTTCAGAGTGGAGCAGGGTTTTCGCGAGCTGTTCGTGCCGAAGCATTTCCCTCAGGATGATGCCGGTGTTGAGCGCGATCTCCTCGTTGCCGTATCCGGCGAGCGCAGCAAAGATGACCTCCTCGTGTCGCGCGCAAATGTACTCGACGGTGGGCAAACGGGCGCCGATCTGGCGGCGCAACAGGTTGGTGAATATCTGTACGACGTCCTTTCGTGACTCGAAATCGAAGCGAGCAATGTTCTGGACGAGGATGAGGAGCAGGTCGGTGGTGTAGGTCTCCTGGGCGAGCTGCGCGATCAGTTCAGGGACAGGTTCTGTGCCTACGGTATGGGTTTGGGGATGAAATGATGACGAGGAGCAAGGACGCACCGCCGTCACCGTAGAGGATGCTCTTGACGGCCTGGAGATTCCTGGACACTTCCTCGCTCGCCTGAAAAGTACGATGGCACGATGCGTCGAACAGAAAGACGAGGACCGTTTGGTAGACCCACCTTTCGCCTGGCCTCGCCGCCTGGCGGACCAGCATCGAGCTTTGGGATGGTATCGCGAAGACCGCGGACGAGGTCTGGCGGTGTTCGAGGTTTCGTCTTGAAGAAATTCATACCAAGAGACCGGCGAGACCGACTGTTGCGGTGTGTTTTTCAAGAGACAGAGTATGCGAGGAACTGACGCGAGCTCGTCCACAGCCTGCATGCCATTTCCGACCTGCACCATCCATATGCTTCCCGTCGCGCTCCACAGGCTGGTCGAGGTGGCGTCCTTGGCCGCCATTCTATCCGTATCAAATGCTTTTGGCCAAGGCCACATGTCTAATCTACCGTTTTGCAGCCCTTTTGTTGGTTGAGCCCTACAGGCGGCAACTTACCCGACCCGACGCGATTTCGTCTGCAAGGCCTGTTGGTGCCAATTGTCCGTCGCGGCCGCGATGAGACGCCCACGACCAGATCGCCGCGCCGACAACACATTTAACATCCTGCACGGGCACATCTTACAACGAGACAAGGAAGACGCCGGCTGCGACTACGCATGCTAGGGCATCTAGGTGGCGACATGTGCGATATCTTTTGTGCTTATTTCGTGGCCATGGTTGTATTTTTACTTTCCTCGACTCTGCAATCAGCAAGGGACCATATGTCGTGCATGTACGTGCAGGGGATCACAGCGAACAGCTACGCTGGTTGCGCTCTCCTGGCCATGCGTCAGTTCGTCAGCCAGCTCTTTGGCTTTGATCGTGCCAAGCGGCGTCCTGCCAGCGGACAGCGTCGACAAGGTCGCGATCGTCGTATGCGCTCTTGTGCGAACAATCGAACTAATGGAAAAGCCGTTTTGAGATACCGCCGCCCAGGAAACGCGCAAGAAAAAAAAGAGGGTGAGAGGAGGGTGACCACTTACGTTCCACTCTTGATGAGTTCCGACAGTCCCGCGTGCTTCCTGGCCTCGATCATGTACAAACCAGTGCCCAAGACTGCGTGTTCGGCACCCTCATCGCAGACGTACCCCCCTTTAATTACCGTCGACCCTATGATGAGCGCCGGACCTGTGGGCTCGGCGTAGAGCACTACCTTTTCGAGACGAGGGTTTGTCGAGACGACGAGGAGAAAACTGTTCCACACAGCGGGAACCTGTGCACGGACACAGCGGAGACGAGGCGCTACGCTGAGTGCCCGTGCGAGTGGGAGCGTGATCGGCGAGGCAGATATCCGGAAGGCAAAGTGCACCGTCTCCTACAAGGCACGGTTAGGTCGTGATAGGGACCCACCACCGGGACGGGCTTACCAAGGTGGTCCACCGACGGACAGCTTGCGCGAGCCGTTCGAGGACGTAGGTAGGACGGAGGTGGGTAAGGTACACGGCGGGATCCTTGCGTAGTGTCAGATGCGCAATGGTATGGCGTTGTTCGAGGGCGTCGCAGAACGCCTCCACATCAACGTCGCTCAGGTCGCCGGGCCCGGAATTTTGGTGATCTGGTCCGCCATCAAGGCGGATGTCGACGTGCGACAGACCGCCACAAAGGGCGAGCACGCCAGCACAGTCGTGCCAGACGCCGCCAAACACGACTTGCCGGACGGCCGTGGTCAGTGCAGGGTGGCGAGTAAGCGTGTCGAGAGCGCAGCTGGCCTGGTAGGGAGAACGGAAGTGGAGGGTGTGGTAGAAGAGAGGAGAAGCGATGCGCAAGAACTGTCTGGAGACGAGGAGGGGTGCGACACGGTTTCTGGGAGGGAACACATCCGACGAAGGGCGAGGTGGAAGGAGAGAGAGAGAGAGAATGCGCGCGAGGAGTTCTTCAGGAAAAGACGCGAGCGAACGCAGCTCCATACGCCCCCAAGGAACACCGCGCAACCGTGTTTATATGTGCTTCACAAAGAAATTACGGTCGTCGAAAGAGAAACAAAGAGGCAAGAGGAGACCCGGTTTCCAATCAAGCTGAACGGTAACCTGACGACTAGATCATATCTCGCGAGCCCTTGTCCCCATTCTCCGAAATCGCCTCCAGCTTCACCGCCCCAACACCGTCCTCGACGCAACGCGGCTCCGTCCAAGTCCCCGCCGCCGCACCGGGATGCGAGAATCGGATCGTGGACACTGACACCTTGCCTGTTGTCTCGTTCCAGCTCAGCCCAGATGCCAGTCGCAGGATCACCATCTGGGGCGATATGCACTACAAGCCATCAACGCTCAGCACTCGTCACACATTCATCCCATCACTCACCATCATCGAGTTGTAGACACCCGAAATCGCAATCGACGCGTTGCTTCCTACCCCCAACGACACCAAGAATGCTATGCCAGATAGCGTATACGGTACCACCGACTCGATAATGAGAGCGACCAGAGCGAAATATACCGTCGCAAAGTCGTCCCCGAGGTAACTCTTCACCACCAGGCCGTATGTTACCATGCGATAACAGATTAACACCGTCAAGATCGCCGTCTGTCCCACCGATACACTGTAATATGCGAGGGAGAGTTGACCAGCCACATTGGTGAAGAAACCCGTCCCAGGTGGAACCGATGTGGACCAGACGACCAGGCTGCCTAGAGCTTGAGTTGGATGGAGTCAATGTTCACAACAGTCCACGGTGGGTATATCATGCTCACCAAGTGTCCCTACCCACAGAATCAAGGGAAAGATAATCACTCGGCGGCTTTCCCAGATCATCCGAGTACGGTAGATCTAGAGTCGATCGCTTCAGCACAAGTGCTTCTGTCCATTGTTCGCCTTTTACCATCAACGCGTCCGTCATGAGTTGCATCACAACAATCCCAGCCGCACTAAGATCCATATACCAGTCTGCAATGTTCGCTCCCCAGTATGCGTCAGGTCCACCCGGGAAGTCAGCATCTATCAACCACATCTTTTCACCGAATAACGCTTGCGTCACAACCCAGAGTGTGAGCATTATCAGCATCACGGTACTGAAGATTGCAAAGAACACATCGTGTCTCGTGCGCCCCTTCTTGGAGAACAACAGGGCGTACATCGTCTTGAAGTACAGCACCAATTCAATGCCTGCAGGCGAACGGAGAGATGAGATCGAAGGAGGCTCCACGCCTAACTCACCATACAAGATGTCCTGTATGTTTATCCCCACGTAGACCGAGTTTTGGAACAGCGAACTGCTGGAAGACATGGTCCAAAAAGTGGGGAACAAGGCTGGAGCTCTGAGAAAATGCCGACCAGCTATGTACGCAGCACCATCACCTACGTGCGACGTGGCACACGGGGATGCGTCTTGCGACGTCAGATATACCCGAGATTCCTTACCTGCATCGCTGCTATTACCACGGGCAAGAATGGATAAGTAGCCACATATCCTTAAACAAATTCCACCCACCTACGAAATATTTCACTTTTTAAACATGTTGCTAGCAAATAGTCAAATTATTGTTTTGAATATGAATTAAAATAATTTCGAGCACCTCACCTGAAATCCTAGGCGAAATATGTCATTAAATATTTGGCCTGTGGTGTATCCCCGGAGGTGCAAGACCCGTGCCATGTGACCTACTTCGAACGGGTTTAGCATGCAGTTGCAGCAAAATCGTGAACTCCTTCCGGGTGTGCCATAGTCCCATAGATGGGTGGCTTAGGCTAGGACTTAGGGTTTTGTAAATCTGTTAGAGGATGTGAGTAGAATCGGACGAAGTGCAGGGCGAAGCCCTCGGTTGCTTACTTGCGGACGGGCATCCACTAATCGCTCAGGTCGTCAAACCTGGAAACTTCCTGGCGGTCAGGGCCACTGTCAGGGCAGAATGTCGACAGCTTGTTCGTCACGATGCGAGTTGGCCTAGATGCCACGTCATAGCAACAAGTTGCACTTGCCGGGTGCAGATCACCCCATAACGTTTGAGAGGAATAACTACTATCAAATCGTAACGTTCGCGTCCCAGTATGCAGGGAGCCACCTGGATAGCCAGCACGCTCCACCCACATTTTCTCACCAAGGACTGCCTGCGTTGACACCCAGATAGTAGCAAACAGGAACATCACAGTACCAAGGATTGCGTAAAACACGTCGACCTTCGCACACCGTCGCTTGCCGGACAACAGGACATGCCATCGACTGGAAGTATAGGACCAATCCGATGCCTGAAGGCAAGCGAGGAATTAAGATTTCTCCAGCTCAGATTGTGTTACTCACCATACGAAGTGTCCTCTAGATTTATCCCTACATAGACCGAGTTCAGGAACGCCGGAGTGATGGAAGACATACTCCAGAGGGTGAGGGGTAAAACTCTGAGTATACCACAACATCGTAGATATGACGTGACGGAGCCAGCCATCAGTGGAAAGAAAGGATTAACCGATACTGAATGGTAGCCGAGGGTAGCCGATGGTTTTAGACCAGTCAAAACCACTTGCAGTCCACTGATCTGAGCTACGCGAATGCATCCGAGCATGTCGACAGGCCACCACAAGACGCTGCGCCATCTGCCATCCAGGTCAGCCTGACCTGGTTGTCCGCCATGCACACCGTCCGTCGTGTGCGTCCCTGCCAACCCCGCAGTCCAAGGCCCTTGTTAAGTACACGACAGTGCGTCATCACAAAATCTCACCTGGATGCTTTACAGACCAGGATTACCCCGTTCGACAACAATGCTTCCCAATGGGGCATGCACTCTGTCGCGCACAGATTTATTAAATCATCATGTCGGAGTAATGTCAGACCATGCTCTTCAGGGCACTCGCTAGCGTAATAGCGTGTTCTAGAGCATCGGCTCTGAAATAGGAAATGACACAAACAAGCAACCGTCTGGGGTTGTCCGCCGGGGGTGCGAACGGTGTGATATGGACCTGCAATTCACGTGCATGGTCGTCACGAGGCCAGCTCGGGTAGTAACGCGCTAAAAATGCGTAGAATAAGCATTTATTATCATAGAGATAAACGTACTTTTTAGGTTTGTCGCTTTCATGAGATCGTCAGTAGAAGTCTGAACTCGAGCCTTGATGCACAAAGAAGATTACTTTTAAGTACGTTACGATAACCGGGGAAACGAACATGCTTTCCAAGTCACATCAGCTTGCGTGAGATCTTCAGCTGTATCCATCACGTGACCATAGTTGTCGCTCATCTTCTCCGAGCTCCATCATCCTCGATAACCTAACCGCGGCATTGACCCACGAGGATTGAGTCTCCTTATAATAAACGGTTAGAATGTCGACACCCTTCGCACTCGTCCTCCGAGCATTCTAATCACGCCATGTGCATGCTCCCCGCTTCAAGCCCGCATGGTACCCCCACCAAGCCATTTAAAATTTTGCACTACGGCCCCCACTCGCTTGCACCCGCGGTGTACCACCACATAGTGCACTAAGATTTCGCATCCCCACTCGTTTGCACGCCCCTTCAACCCGATGGTATTCATCCATCCCCGCTCACGCCGAACCCAATTATACTTTGTCTTCACCCATTTTCTGCTCACACCCAATCAACTAACCTGAGTCGTATCCTGGCATGGTTGACAAGAAAGGCTGGCACCGGAAAATGCTATGTCATACTGACTCATTTTTTTTCCGTGCCAGAGGGAACTCCAACAGTATTCCGACGCGTTGCATATAGGACCAGGCCACAGGTGCGCAGTTCCAAGTGTCATGCGGGCTGCCATTGAATCAGGAGATTGGCGCTACGAGTATGCATTGTCACTAAGAAGAAAGCCTTGTATTTCTCAAACCTCCCAGTGTTAGAATGACTATCTCTTATTAGACGGCTGACCGGGACCTGCGATGGAATCCGAAAAGCGAACCCCCGAAACATCACATGGCCAATTCATTGGATGGAAATGGGGTAGTTACACCCCCCACGTGCTCTGAGACGGCGCCCGCGCCTTTCACCTTCTGGACTCTGATGCGGATGTCTGACGAATAAAACCCTCGGACTCTTGCCTGTAACGTCGGTCGTGGGTCCACCCTTGGTATCGTCCCTGCGTGTTTCCTCTTCTGCAGCTTCGCATGTGGCGTTTCCTCCCTTCCCAGGCGTCACCGCTATTCTCCGTAGGGCCTTCGTCGCCCGTGTCTCAGCCGTTCGCCGTCGGCCTTTCCCGACGGGAACGCCCCGCATATGCTTCGATGCTCGCGTAAGTGGCGCCCTCGTCGTCTAGTCTTGTGTCACAGGTGGTAATACATGCGCGGACATGCCTTCTTTTGGCCTGCTGAGACAGACGACGACGATGTAGATGCAAGGGAATATATTACATCCGCATTTCCGAGTCATACATGCGCGTGAAACATTGAACCAAGAAGCAAGATCATAGTGCATCACAGGATCGCGGGTGACCTGTTATACTTTTGGTGCCCCGATGACATCATTGACTTTGCTAGATTCATGTCGCTATCACTATTCTTGTGCGCGTATCGTTACAGCTGCTATCTACTGAGTGAGATTTCTATGATGACAGATCAGTGGCCATCGCTGATGGCCTTAGCAGGGCGAGTTGGTACAGCGTGTTATCCAAGGGTCATCGGCCGGCAAATAATTATCCAGTCTACTGGAGATGGACCTCCTATGAGTGCCAGTCCCCTTTTTTCATCTATGACGGGGTACTAGTTCAATCTCAATGCTGATCGAGGATGGTCAGCCAGTCGACTACTTGCTCCTCGGGCAGGCTACTCACCGATCATGATGGCATTAGGATCAGCTGGCACAGGTCCTTCCGGGTCATTTCCAGGGACAAGATGGTACTGATCGCCCGTGTTGGGATCAGTCACGCGCACGTTCTGACGGACATACTGGGGTATATCGTCTTGCGATACCCCCCTTTGTTGGAGCCCCCGAACCAAGGAGTCAGCTAAAGCGTACATGAAATCCACGAGTAAAAGCATCCATGATGATCAATAGGTTGCAGAATTTGACGATGAAGTGGTACGTACACGTTGATATTATGACGTGACGACCTCCATAGGTGTCTGGCGGGTGTATAGCGATTTGGGTGTCACCCCCTGAGAGGCGCTCAGCGTCGACTGCTCCGTTGGGGTCATGACCAAGCTTCACAAGCGTGGCTGAGAACCGGGAGTCTGATGTCTGGAACGCGCTGTACTCGACATGTACGAAGTTGTCTGCGGGATCAGCGGGCGTGAATGTGAGATTGAGGGATCGCTTCACGAGGGCCGCCCGAACCCGATGGGACAACCCGCGATGCAGAGAGAGATGACCATGGCGCGATGGTAGATGATGGAACGCACTGTCGCGGACAGGTACAGAGAGTGTGGTCGTGCAGAGAATGGCCAGTAAAAGGAGTCTGGCAAGAGAGTGCTTCATCCTGGAGTGGGAGGTGCTACCACAAGAACAAGAACCGGGTTCAGATGGGGACCACACGGAGTGAAAGCGAGGGGGAATATATATTCGCTGCTAGCCAAGTGTGGGGAGCGAGTTATGACCAGCCTGAAGGCAGGGGCCATCTCCGTTTCATGTTAAATGGGCGCTACGCGAAAATTTCTCTGATCTGAAAAAAAGAGAAAGGAAGTACCTGTCCGTCGTCCGTCCGTCCTAAATACGCAAGACGAATATGTCCAGATGACGGAACTGTTGAAATCCTACATAAGGATTGATAACATAAGTTCTGAAGAGTTCCGGAGGTTCCGGACACATTCCGGAAGTTCCGAAATGACTTCCCAAAGTTCTGATGTTACCGAGTAAAAAGTTACTCGGAAGTGATCGGAAGTGGTCGGGAAGCTTGGAACTCAGAACCGGAAACTCGGGAAGCTCGGAACACTCGGAAGCATCGGAAAACATCGCTTCAGGGGCTAATTATACTAATGAAGCGCACTAATCATTAGGAATTGTTCTAAGTCTCCAGAAACCGGGAAAAAG
>JBBPLU010000628.1:0-13233 GCA_038089935.1 Boletellus emodensis | reverse complement strand
GAGTTGTGGGAGAGAATTCAAGTAGAGTGGGAAGGGATTGCAGTTGAGGAGTGTCAAAAGTTGATTGAAAGCATGCCTAGAAGGGTTCAGGCAGTGCTGAAGGCAAAGGGAGGGTATACCAAGTACTGATATGTCTACAAACCAAAAGGTACAAAACTGTTGTAATGGTGTTACTGTTTTGCAAGAGGTGTATCTCCACAGCCACTGGATGAAATCACATGACCCTAGGGGGTGATTTGTAGCCAAGAGTGCCTACTATATTTCGTCTCCCTATAGCTAAGCGAAATTCCCACAGGTGATTGCAGTGCACTTCATATACTGTGTTAAAGTCAAACATTGCAACAGTTTTGGAGGTCACTGTAAGTGCACCCAGGACAGTTGAATTCCTCATGTGACAAAGGTGCAGAAAATCCAGGACTGGCCAGAGTGTCAAACTCTGACACAGGTCTGGGGATTTCTGGGTACGTGTGGAGTTCTTCAAATTTTTATCTGTGATTTCACTTCCCTTTCTCATCTGCTGGTTGATCTTACTCAGAAGGGTGTTCCTTTCACTTGGGGGGAACCCCAGCGGGAGTCAATGCAACGTCTTAAGGATGCAATCATCCTGTCCCCAGCACTACATCGCTTGGACTATGCATCCAGGCACGAAGTGATCCTGGCGGTTGACACGTCCTCTCTGGTGGTCAGCTACATCCTGTCACAGGATGGGGTGGATGGTAAACACTATCCCAATCGATTTGGTTCCATCAGCCTTACTGAGGTAGAGAGTCATTATTCCCAGGCTAAACTCGAGTTATTCAGACTGTTCTGCACCTTGCGAGCAGTCTACATCTTTGTCTTCAGAGTTGCTAACTTCACAGTTGAAATGGACGCCAAGTATGTCCAAGGCATGATCAATAACCCAGATCTGCAGCCCAACACTACCATCAATCATTGGATTGCTGGTATCCTCCTATTCAGCTTCTGGCTCGTCCATATCCCTGCAGATCGCCATACTGGCGCCGATGGATTATCACACTGTCTACCGTCCGACAACAATCCTCTGGAGGATGATGACTTCAAGGATTGGCTGGATGATGCCTATTCATTTTCTGTTGTACTGCTTAATGATTGTCTTGTCCCTCTTTCCACTTCTCCTAACGTTTACAGTGACACTTCGTGGAATGCCATCCAGCACCTCAGGTGTCCTGTCTATGCCCTATGTTCAATGCATGATCCGGATAGCAGTCCAGAAGCCTCCAATATTCTGTGCTCGCCTAAGGTGTTGGCGAAGGAGGCTCAGATTGCTTGCATCCGGGATTTCCTTTCCTCATGTCTATATCCTCCTGGTCTCTCTGATGCCAATTACACTTCCTTTATCCATGCAGCTATGCGTTTTTTCCTTCACAACGGATTGCTTTAGTATTGTGACAAGCATGGTCATCATCAGCTTGTTGTCCTGGTTGAGAAACAGTTCAGACTTATACAAGAGGCGCATAATGATCTCAGACACAAGGGTGTCTTTACTGTCTGGACACGCCTCCTCCTATGCTTCTGGTGGCCCATGCTTGTAGATGATGTTAAATGGTTTGTTCATACCTGTCACAAGTGCCAGCTTTGTCAGACTGCAAAGTTTCATATTCCCCCTTCTGTTCCTATTGTTGGTGGCTTATTCTACAAGGCACATATTGATACCATGGTGATGCCTCAGTCAGGTGGTTATTGTGCCATTGTCCAGGCTCACTGCCTATCCAGAGTGGCATATGCTTCATTCTGAGAATGCCTCCACTTTGGTATTCTTCATTTTTGAGGACATCCTGTGCTGGTGGGGTGCTCTTTCCAAAATTGTTACCAACAATGGTTCCGCATTTGTTCAGGCCCTTGATTATCTCTCCAAGCATTATGGTATTCATCACATTCACATTTCTCCTTACAATTCTCAAGCCAATGGAATCGTTGAGCACCATCATTTTGATGTCCGGGAGGCCATCATGAAAAGTTCCCCTGAGGAGGAGACTCACTGGCATTTGGCCGCTCACTCCGTTTTTTGGGCAGAGCATGTCACAATTGTTAAATCCACAGGTCTTTCTCCATATTTCATGATTCATGGGGTCGAGCCTCTATTCCCATTTGACCTTTTGGAAGCAACGTTTCTCGTTCTGCTTCCAGATACTGACCCATTTTCTACTTCCGGACTGATCGCCTGGCAAGCTTGCCAGCTCCAGAAGCATCAGGAAGATTTAGAAAATGTTCATGCCAGTGTACTTTCCACTCGCTTCACCTCCATCAAACACTTCAAGGCTGTGTTCAAACATAGGATTAAAGACTTTGACTTTCAACCTGGCTGTCTGGTCTTGGTCTGCAATTTGCGCATTGAGAAAGAGCTGAATTGGAAGACAAAGCCTAGATACGTAGGTCCGATGGTGGTTCTTTGCTGGACTACCAGCAGATCTTACATTCTGGCTGAGTTGGATGGTTCAGTTTTGAAACTTCGCTATGCCACCTTCCGAATCATTCCTTATCACCTGCACAAACACATTTTGATTTCAGTCACGGACCTAACAGGATTAGATGAAGAAGACATTGGCCGACTGGTAAGAGTAGACGATGGAGAGTATGATGAAGAAGAGGGGGAGCCAGTCAATCTCAACTGATGCTCTTCCACAAGAATCTGACGATCTTCCTGTCCTCAATCCGACACCCCATCCTATCATTAATACCGTCATTACAATACATTCACCTTCCTATCCTGGTATTCATCCAGAGACCTCAGTTCCATCCCAGTATTTGTCTGGTGTCCTTACCCCCATGCAAACAAATAAGCCCCTAAACATATTTAGATTGTGTTTGTCTCTGCCTCTCGATCCGAAACCTCAAAAACAACAAGTCATTTTTCCAGTTTCTGCTCTGCCTCTCATGTCTCCCATATCCTTATTTAGATACATATGCATCTTCCTCTGTACTCAAGACACAGTGCCCATTATCATGATGGTGTTTTATTTTGATCCGGAACCTTCTGGAAGCTGCTAATTGGGATGTGTGTAGATGTAGACTCAAAAGTTGAACAAAGAATCCAAGTCAAGTTGGATGCTTGCACCTGATGTCGATTAGTTTTCATTATCATTCATCTACTTAACTATTCATTCCTTCACATTCTTAGACTCGCTTTACTTTTCCTTCATTCGGACTCACTCGGAATAGATCGGATGCTCACAGTACATTTACAAGTGCTATCTATGACATGGCAACCACTACACTACAGGCCCAGTGCCTCTTTGACTATGGCGACCACCTCCACTTCCCACGCAACCTCCTCTCACACTTCTGCAATGTCTACCTCCAGGGACTTCTTTGCTGTCCCTATCGCCTCCATGACTGCCTCCATCGCCTCCAAACACAACTCCATAGTCTTCAGATGGGTATGTGAACCTGTGATGTGCCCTTTGAGCCAGGTCATCATGATCTGGCTGGCCTCTTGTGTTTTCGGAACCTGCACAGGCCTTGGTGCAGGCTTGGGTGCCTTTGCCGGAGCGGCTGGAATCCTCGTCGTCATCTTCCTCAGAGCCAGAGCGAGCTCAACATCACTGTCAAGCTCGATCATGTCAAGTGGCAGTGCTTGTTGTTTGCATGGTTGTGTGCTTGTCGATGCGAGAGGTGCAACATGCACTGGTTGTGGTTAGTAGTAGGATGATGCGATGCAATATGTCACTCACCTGGCAGTTTGGTCTTGGCTGCTGTGGCCACCTTCTCTGCGTCTTCCTTGCGTGCCCTTGCCAGATCCTTACTCTTGGTCACCATCCTTGTCGCTTGTGCTTGCTCCTTCTCTTTCATCATCTGCACTTCCGGTTTGTTGACCTTCCGCCACTTGTCTTGAGGTATGCCTGGCCAACCTCCTTGTCCCAATGACTTGATGCATTTTCCCTTGACCCAGCTGCATGGGTTGCATGTCTGCCCGTACAGTCTGATGCATTGGAACCACTTCTTCTTGCAGTATTCACAGGGCTCTTCATGCTCCATGTTGCTGCTGTCCTGGTTGTCCTTGTTGTCTGCATCCTGGTTGTCCTTGTCATTGTCCTTGTCACCCTCTTTGTCCTCGTTGTCCTCGTTGTCCTCCACAGTGACCTGCCATGGTCACTGTGTTCAGTTAGCTCATATCCAGCTGGGATGCTACTGTTATGCACCTTCTGCCCTTGGGTGATCTCCACCACTGGTCTGACCTGTCCTCCTGACCCTTTCGCAGTCCCTGTAAGCGATGGCGCCGGGACTTCCGCTGCTGCTGCCATCGTTGTCGCGGTTGTTGTCTCCATGGTTACTGTCGCTAATGCTGTGCCTTCTTTCATGCTCACAGACTGAGCTGATGCCGTGCCTTCTTTTGCGCTCACGGACTGACCTTTCCAGGCCTTGACCCATCCATCGTGAGCTGCTTGTGCCCTCCTGATGGCACCATGTTCCTGCAATCTGAGCTCGCCCAGCCCTCCTGCTTCCTGAAGTGCCCTCATCATGTCAATGAGGACAGCCTGGTGTTGTTAGTACCATACAATGGACAGCAACTGTGAGGACTTACCATCTAGAGGTTTCACTCCTTCACCCACATCTCCTGCTCCTCCTTCAGCTCCTCCTTGTCATTGGGGAACATCATTGCAGAGGCCAGCGTCACTTCCTTCACACTCACAAACTGTTCGCATGCTTCCTGCAGTAGTGTCTTCTCCGGTACCGCATTGCTAGCTTGCGAGAGGGTGAGGAAGTCATCAAAAGCGGACATAGTGGTAGGGGATGGTGAGTGGAATGATGGTGGTGTGATGATGAGGAAAGAGAGACAGAGCAATGGATTAATTGCCAATGAACTTTAACGAGCCGTGACTCTCGACTTCGCACAGTCATGCATGGTCGGTCATGATTAGTCATGGTCAGTATCCTCTAGGTGACTTGCGACTTCACATGGTTGACTGGTCAGTGTCCCTATTGGTCCTCACTTAGGTGACTCGTGACTTCGCATGGTCACATGTCTGACTGGGGACAGTCAGCTGCAAAGTCCCTATTGAATATAGAGAACCTGTGTTCCCTATGGTTGAAACCTGAAGTCTAGAGGCTTTCCACCATTCCAGGCAATTCCTATGTGTGTTGAGGCGAGGCTGTACCTTCCAAGTGATGTTCCAGTATGTACCTTTCGTTCCAATGATTTGTGTTCATTCCTATGATGTACCTTCTGGTCTGGTGAGCATTGGATCATGTTTGAGCTCATGTATTTCGTTCCAGCACTTGTTTTACTTCTTGTCTGGTCTACTTACCCATACTGTGCGACTACTCTTGGAGTGGGGTGCACTATACCTTACACATTAATTATTTGACCTTCCTATCACTTAGTCTAGCAATGTCCTGACAGTCCCAGGTATGCCTGGACTATAAAGCACTGTCTTAGGCATGGCAAATAGAGCTCCCCTTTTGTTTTCATTCATCCATCTTTGTCAGAACTCGTCTGGCAACACACCTTGCCATCTCTAGGTTGAACTCATCAATACCTACACTTCCTAAATACTTCCTATGCTTCCTATGCTTTCTATTCTTCTCCTATGTGGTTTCTTTGCTTTCCATGCTTCCTCTCAGTCCGAAGCACATTCGGATCAATCACACCCACCATCGGATCACTCAGATCCTTTGTTGGTCGCACAGAGAGTATATTTAGAGATAAATCCTTTGTCCTAGCTCTAACATAGAACCCCTGGGGACGAGCATATCACTTTCCCATCATACCATCATCAACACAATCATCACACTGGCACCAGGTGCGATGGATGTTATTCCTACAGGACTTTGACTTTAAATTCCAACACACTCCTGGGACTTAGATGGGGCCTGCAGATGCTCTCTTGCACAGAGCGGAGGTTGACACTTCCCATGATAACCAGGATGTCATACTAATTCCAGAAGATTACTTCATCTGGATCATTGATACTGCACTCCAGGATAAGATAATACAGTCTTCTCCTACTGATCCCTTGGTACTCTCAGCGCTGAAAGCTCTCCATGAGGATTTCCCATTATTCCCATACTCTCTACTCCAACTGGAATTACACCAACAGTCTCCTTTACTTCAAAAACCAACTTTACATACCAGAGGACGCATGACATGATTTAGTTCATTCAGTACACACTTCCTCTGCCAGTGCACATGTGGGGATTTTTTGTTTACAATACCTACTTCAGTGGGACTATTGGTGGCTGGGACTGAGTACTTATGTCCATTGCTTTGTGGCTAGTTGTACTACCTGCCAAGCAAATAAAACACTCACTCACCCAACCATCCCACCCTCTGTTCCCCTTGGACAGGCAACACACCCTTTCCAATTCATTTCTACTGATCTCATCACCTCCCTGCCATCCTCCCATGGTTTTGATGCTGTCCTGGTCGTGGTTGACCAAGGGCTTACAAAGGGGGTAATTTTCTCTCCCTGCCACTCCAATATCAACGTCTGTGGAGTGGCCCAGCTTTTTTTCAAAAATGTATTCCCTCAATTCAGCCTTTATGATAAATGCACTTCAGATAGAGGACCTCAATTTGCTTCAGTGTACGCACAGGAATTAGCTCAACTACTGGATTATGACGTAGCCTTGTCCACTGTATACCACCCTCAAACAGACAGAGAAACTGAGTGCATAAACCAGGAACTGGAAACTTACCTCTGGATATTTTGCCAGGAAAACCTCACAATCTAGATGGATCTCCTCCCTATGGTGGAATTTGCACACAATTCTGCAGCACATTCCATGATCAAACAATCTCCATTCTTACTAATGATGGGTTATGAACCCTGTGCTTATCCTACTCTAGAAAAACCTTCCTCCCAGCACTGGAACAGAGGCTAACCCTTTTGGAAAAGGCCTGAACCAAAGTGCAGCATGCCCATCAGATTGCACAGCAGGCTATGTAAGAACAGATCAGAACCAAGTTCCACTCCTGGAAACATGGAGATAAAGTATGGCTGGACAATAAAAACCTGAAACTGCATTATCCATCAAAGAAGCTCACCCCTAAGTGGGAAGGTCCCTTTGAAATCAAGCAGGTAATCACCCCCGTAGCCTACAAACTTTGTCTTCCCTCCACCTGGCATATCCATCCCATGTTCTATGCCAGCCTCCTATACCCATATGTACAAGGAAACTGACAAGTTTGGACCAAACTTTATCAACCCACCGTCAGATGTAATTGATGGAGAGGAACAATATGAAATTGATCAAATTCTTTCTCATCAAGGTACTGGAATGTGAAGACAGTACTTGATCCAATAGAAGAGTTACTCATCCACATAAAACACCTGGGAACTGGAACAGAACTTGACAGATTCCCAGGCACTACTTTTGAAATATAAAGCTGTACACCTCCAAGCTTTCCCCTCAACTGGACAACAAAGAACCTGACATTGAGCTCACTGTAATGTAGCTACAAATATGTTCTTCCTCCCCATTCCAGCCTTCACTCTTCTCTCACTTTACTTTGCTTTCATCTTTCTCCCCCTTTTTCTAGTTTCTCTTTGCCTCTGGGATACCCATCGACACATACTCAATTGAGGTAATAGCATACAATATGGGATCACCCTTAAGTCCTGCTGCCTTCAACCATCACCCATCCCTGACTCGTGGAGTACAGACACTCCTATAGTCAACAGAACCCCCATTCTGACACCAGTAGAACCAGAGGCAGTTGATCTCTGAGTTTTACAGTGTCCTTTCTGATCAAGGACACTACGAACAGTGGTTGGGACAATCCTGAACTGTGGTGATCCTGAAATCAATCTGCCTTTCCCATTCGTTTCTCATCCTTCCCCCTTTTCCACCTTTTGCGGGCCAACCAGAAGAGACCAGCTAGAACTTCCAAAACATCTTTGGCCCTCTTCATTTGCTTTCACCCCTGATCTATCCTTGTCCAACGTGGTTCCTACTTTTATACCACATTTCCCTTAACTCCCTGCTTTTTCTGGCACTTAATGCACAAATTATACTTGTCTCCTTCAACCCCCCTTATGTCAGTCCCCTCAAACTCACGAACAGCTGAGGAATCCCCTGTTTTACATATAGGAAGACAATTCCATTTTCACCTAACTCAACTCATCTTCAATCTTCTGGACCACCCCTTGTGGTCTACCATTTGGAAAATACTCCAACTTGCTGATGATCTGCATCTTTTCCTATGTTTATGATACTTTATTCCTTTTTTACTCAAACCAGAACTGCTACCATTGCTCAGATCACTTCTGACCAAGCTCAAGGGAATCTCTCCCCAGAAGCATGAAATAACATCAGCCTTGCTCTCTCCTCCCTTGCCACTGCCAGAGAGGCCCTTGCTATCTTCATCTTGCTTGTACATTTGGATGAAGCAATAGTAGAACTCCCTTACCACCTCGTTCATGAATTGTTATGTATCAGGCTGTTATCCTTCACTCCTAGGGAACTTGATTGGTATCATGGACAAGGAGAATACACTGTGGATCTCATGGACTCCTCCAACCTCGGAACAAACGGAGCCATATCCGATACAGCCTCCTCATTCTCAGAGGATACACAGCAGAGTACAGAGGAGTATTCACAGGGAAACCCAAGAACAGGAGTACTCAGTGTCAATCTTATCCCTCCTGAACCAGACACTGGCACACCAATTCCCGACCAGAATACCCTCTCCGGAAATACCCAACCAATCCCAATACCTCCTCCTGCTTCCTGATCGCAACGAATACTCCCCTGAGGAATTGGACCTCTTGCACAACTGGGTAGACATGTTCTATCAGATACTCATTTTTCGAGGTGAACTTCCTCGCCTTCTCTCAATAATCCTTCGCAAACTAGAGAGATCATCCTCTGCTACCAATGCAGGTCCAACTGTCACTATAGAGCATTGTGTGTCCATTACCAATGCCCTTATTGGCACCTTCCCACTCCCGGACATGCACAATATGCTTGCCCAGAACATATCTGCAGTGCTTGCAGAGAGTGAGGACATGGTAGACCTAACTGCCCAAGGAATTTGGAGGAATCCCTTTTGGATGAGGACAATGTCTCCCCTGCCAATGAATGATTCTGAGTCGGTGCCTCAGACCAACTCCAGGGGTACTGTTACAAACGAGATGACAACTATGGAATGCCACTGGTTTGATATGCTTTCCCATCATTCATTCACCTATGTTCTCTATGCTGACGACTTATTATATGTACTTGATGTTGAAAAACAGCAAGCTAGAGGCTGCCAGAGTGTTGCAGTACACTTGAGAAGGCTTGAGGAGATAACCCTCATAAAGCCTGAACAAGAATGGACAGTGTCACTGAAGGCTTGGTAAAGGCTTGTTAGGCTTGTTAGGCTCATTTAAGCTCAGTCTAATGAGTATAAACAAGTACTTCACTAATAAAAGCCAAATGTGACACTCATATAACAAGACATCTTGTAGGTTGAATTAGACCACATTGAGACCATTGTATCAGCCTCAAAACACTCACAGTAGCAAGACAAGAGTCCTAAGATAATTCTAAGATACTTTGGGTATTGGGTTGTCCAGGGGCTTAACTCATGGTATAGCCATACGTTTAGGCTTGTTAGACTTGTTTAGGCTCATTTAGGCTTAGTCTAGCCATAACTACACAACAAAGCCTAATCAACTAGCCTAAATGGTCAAACACTAATGTATGGACTCTAAGCTATCTAGCACAGCCAATAGCTGACTCATTTTGAGTCACCATGACTCAAGTAGTATCATGGGGGCAGGCCCATATAGATAGATCCTGCAACAATCATGACTCAGTATGACTCACTATGAGTCACACCACTCTGGGACCGAGTCACCATGACTCCAAGAGAGTCAGACTGACTCAAAGTGACTCACAGCATGGATACATGACTGGATATGAGTCATCATGACTTGATCTGACTTGATGTAACTTGTTACATAGATGCATAGTCCTGAGCATATATTGGCGAAATTGTTGAAGTGTCAAAGAGAGAAGTCTTGCTATCCAATGATGGACTCATGGAGGGACCAGAACTAATGCATAGATTGCATAGAACTAGCTGGAGAATACATTGTATAGATGATCACTATAATTACCTAGACAGAGCTGTACCCCCTATGCCTAAATAGGGCAGAGTCTAAATATGGACAATGGTACCATTGCCTATAAAGGGGAGGTATCTGGTTATGGGTCATGAGAACACATGACCATAGTAAGAGATGGGTCAAGGGGAGTATAGCATCCGAGGTGATAGGAAACAGGTAAGGTACCAAGTTGTGCCTACCCAGTTATGGAGGTCGACACCTCCCATGATAATCAAGACGTAGTCCTCATTTTGGAAGACCACTTCATTCGGATCATCGACATGGCTCTTCAAGAAAAAATCACTCAATCCTCCCCAACGGATCCCCTAGTACTCTCCGCACTAAAAGCCCTGCAAGAGGGATCCCCTTTGTTCCCGCGTACGCACCAATTGGATTGGTGCTACGACGATAATCTCCTCTACTTCAAAAATCAACTTTACATCCTGGAGGACGCACGCCACGATTTGGTACACTCGATACACACCTCCCCCGCCGGGGTGCATGCTGGAATTTTCCGTTTACAGAACCTCCTTCAACGGGACTACTGGTGGCCAGGACTGAGCACTTATGTTCGCCGATTTGTTGCAGGATGCGCCCTTTGCCAGGCAAACAAAACAATCACCCATCCTACCATCCCACCTTCGGTTCCTCTCAGCAATGCTATGCGCCCTTTTCAGTTCGTTTCCACCAATTTGATCACCGCCCTACCTCCTTCTCATGGTTACGATGCCGTCCTGGTCATGGTCGACCAAGGGCTTACTAAGGGGGTAATTTTCTCTCCTTGCCACTCAGATATCGATGCAAAGGGGGTCGCCCAACTTTTTTTCAACAATATCTTTCCTCGATTTGGTCTCCACGACAAATGCACCTCTGACAGAGGTCTCCAATTCGCCTCCGCCTTTACACGAGAGTTGGCCCGCCTTTTGGAATACAACATAGCCCTATCCACCGTATACCACCCACAAACGGACAGAGAAACTGAACGTGTCAACCAGGAACTGGAAATGTATCTCCGCATCTTCTGCCAAGGAAATCCCACGATCTGGACGGAACTCCTCCCAATGGCAGAGTTCGCGCACAATTCTGTGGCACATTCCGTAACAAAGCAATCTCTGTTTTCATTAATGATGGGCTATGAACCCCGTGCCTACCCTTCTCTCAGGAAAACCTTCCTCCTGGCCTTAGAACAAAGGCTTACCCTTTTGGAGAAAGCGTGGACAGAAGCACAACACGCCCATCAGATTGCGCAGCAAGCTATGAAGGAACGGATCAGAACCAAGTTCCGCCCCTGCAAACGCGGTGACAAGGTGTGGCTAGATAACAAGAACCTAAAACTACATTACCCGTCCAAGAAGCTCACCCCAAAATGAGAAGGCCCCTTTGAGATCAAACACGTCGTTACTCCCATCGCCTACAAACTTCGTCTTCCTCCTACCTGGCGGATTCACCCAGTATTCCATGCAAGCCTCCTGCACCCATACAAGGAAACCAATGAGTTCAGACCAAACTTTATTAACCCACCGCCTGACGTGATAGACGGAGATGAACAGTACGAAATCGATCAGATTCTTTTCCACAGAGGTACCGGAACACAAAGGCAGTACTTGATCCGATGGAAGGGTTACTCATCCGTAGAAAACACCTGGGAACCGGAACGGAACTTGACAGATTCCCAGGCACTACTTTCGGAATATAAAGCTGCGCATCCCCAAGCCTTTCCCTCAACCGGACGAAGAAACTGACACAAGCTCACTGTAAAACCATAGCTACAAATGTTTTCTCTCTCTGACTCTGCTTTCATCCTTCTTGCCCTCTACTTTGGCTTCATTTTTCTCCCCCTCTTCTTAGTTTTCTTTTGCCTTTGGGACACCCACAGGTGCATTCTCAGCAGAGGAAACTCCATACGATACGGGGTATCTGTTAGACCTCGTCGTCCCCCGCCTACCACCAACCCCGATCCTTGGGGAACCAACGTCCCTACAGTCAACGGAACACCTGTTCCGACTCCTGTGGAACCAGAGCCTGGCTGGTCTCTGAGTTTCACGTTGTCCTTTCCGACCGAGGACACCACAAACAGTGGGTGGGACAATCCCGAACCCTGGTGATCCTTTTGCTGCGCCAGTGTACCCCTTTATTTCTTTTCCTTCCCCTTTTTCCACCTTTCGCAGGCCAGCTGGAAGAGACCAGCTGGAACTCCCCAAACACTTGTGGCCATCTTCGCTAGTATTTGCTCCAGACCTTCAGTACCCTACCGAGTTGCTGAATTCGAACCCCCTACTCCTTTAAATCTCACTACCTTTTGGCCCAGACTACAAGGAATCCTCTCAGAACCATCACGGATCATGACAATCCCCACCTTAGATTCTTCCCAAGAATCCCCACCTCTACGAACAAACAGACTTTCTCGATTCCAGATCACTCAACTAATTTTCGACCTATTGGAGCATCCTCTGGTGGCCTTTCATCTAGAAAGTACCCCCACTTGTCAAAGAACTGCCTCCTTTCCCGTTTTTATGATCCTCTATTCCTTTTTCATTCGAACTCGAACCACAACCATCACCCAGATAACTTCGGACAGGGCTCAAGGAAACCTTTCCTCCGATACGAAGAACAGTATCGGCCTCGCTCTTTCCTCCCTCGCAGCCGCTAGAGAAGCCCTTACGTCCTTTTCCCTACTAGTCCATCTAGATGAAGCTATCGCAGAACTCCCTTACCACCTAATCAGGGAATCGTTACGCCTCCGAATAGCCTCCTTATCCCCTAGAGAGCGAGACTGGTACTATGGACGAGGAGAGTATGCACTGGATTATGTGGACCCCTCCGAGTTCGGAACAAACAGGACCGTATCCGATGCAGCCTCCACATTCTCAGAGGACACGCAGCTGAGCACAGAGAATGGTTCATAGGGAAATCCTTCTAGAGGAGTACCAAGCATCAACCTCATCCCTGCTCGACCTAACTCTGGAACGCCGATCCCCGACCAGAACACCCTCTCCAGAAACGCCCAACCAATCCCAATACCTCCTCCTACTCCCAGAGCAGAATGAATACTCCGAAGAGGAACTGGATCTATTGCGAGACTGGGTAGACATGCTCTATCGCATACTCGTCTTTCGAGGAGAACTTCCTCGCCTTCCCCCAATAACCCTTCCAGAACTGGAGGGAACGTCCTCTGTTA
>JBBPLU010000627.1:0-13240 GCA_038089935.1 Boletellus emodensis | reverse complement strand
GAGTGTCAGAAGTTGATTGAAAGCATGCCTAGAAGGATTCAGGCAGTGCTTAAGGCAAAAGGAGGCTATACCAAATACTAATTTCCTCTCCTAATGAAAAGTACATAAACTGTTGCAATGACATGACTGTTTCAAAATGGCTATATCTCATCATCCCTTGGGCCAAATATTTTGACTAAGAGACCGTTTTGTAGCCAAGAGCAAGGGCTATCTTCCATGTACCCACAGTTAAGCGAAATTCCCACAGGTGGTTGTGGTGTGCTTCGCGCACCACATCCGGGTTAGGCATTGCAACGGTTTATGGAGTCACTGTATGTAGACATCCTTTGAAGAGGAGTGGACTACAAGCTGGCCAATATGATGGCAACCATCAACCCTCAACCGACAAAATGGAGGGATTGGATTAAGAAAGCCCAGGTATTCAATGAAAATATCCTGAGGCTGTAGAAATTACAAGAAAGGTAGAATTATCTACCCCTTCCAGGAACTGGATCATCTTGCACCACCAAATGCTATGGATGTTGATGCCATTCAACTTACACTAGTAGAGCGAGCTGCTCATATGAGAAACAACCAATGCTTCATTTGCCACTGCATAGACTGTCGCACCTCTAACCACCCATGCAACGGAGGAGGAAGAAGATCCCCTAACTCTGGACCTAAACCTAAACCACAAGCAGTGAAAGCAGTAGAAGTTGTTGAGGATGACCTTTTCAAATTCCTTGAAGGATCAGAGCTCTCTAGGGAAGAACTTCTCCATATCCTTAAAGTATGCACCTCTATGGAAGATGAGGAAGTGAGGAAGTTAACAACTCCAGAGGATTTTTAAACAGGAAAAGAGGATCAATGGCCTCTTTTCCCTCTCCTATAACTGTCACACCTGTATTTGTATCTGGATCTAACTCTAGAGCAATCAAAATCCCCATTCATCTAAACAATAACAACGAAAAATCCATTGAAGCAACAGTGTTTATTGACAGCAGAGCAACAGGATGCTTTATCAGCAAATTCCTAGTATGACAACATGGACTGAAAACCCAATGACTACGGCAGCCTGTTATGGCACACAATATAGATGGAACCCTAAACAAAAATGGAACCATATGATCAACAGTAACTCTGCTTCTCCAGACTGGGAAAAGAAAGAAAAGAACGAAGTTTATGATAATAGATTGTGGAAATGAGAAATTTATTCTAGGAATGACCTGGCTATGAGCAGTAAACTCAAAGATCAATTGGACAGAAGGAAAGATCTCCATCCCAGAATCTCTAACAAATTCATCTGACCCAGTAACCCAAAGATACCTCATCTGTTACTTGGAACAAAGAGAGACCATCGCTAGGACCACCATTTCTATGGAATTAGCACAACAAGTAGAAAAAGAAACTGCCCAACTCCCTCCACAATACCAAGGTTATGAAGACGTATTTGGGGAACCAACCAAAGGAGAACTACCGCCCTCATGACTTTACAATCATGCAATTGAACTTCACAACTCCTTTGTACCAAAAGTAGCTAAAGCCTACCCTTTGAATCCAAAGGAATTGCAGGCTTGTAAGGATTTCATTGCAGAACACTTGAAATCTGAAGAGATCAAACTGTCAAAATCTCTCCAAACCTTGTCATCTTTCTTTGTACAAAGAAAAGATGGAGGATTGCACCCCTGTCAGGATTACAGATACCTCAATAAACACACAATCAAGAATGCCTATCCCCTTCCACTCATCCCTGATCTCATCAATAAACTAAAAGATGCCACACTCTTTTCTAAATTGGATATTCGATGGGGATACAACAATGTATTGATCAAACCCACTAACACCTGGAAAGCTGCATTTATTACCCCTTTGGGGTTATTTGAACCACTGGTAATGTTCTTTGGAATGAGCAATTCATCCCCAACATTTCAGGCTATGATGAACAATATCTTTGGAGATATGATAGTGAAAGGATGGCTGGAGATCTATATGGACGACCTGATCATACATACCAACAACAATCCAGAGGAACATCACTGATGAACCATCTGAGTTCTACAATGAATGCAAGAGCACAAACTTTTTGTGAAACTCTCAAAATGTTCTTTCAATGTCACTGAGGTAGAATATCTTGGACTGATTGTTCAACCTGGACAAATCACCTTAGACCCAGTCAAACTAGAGGCCATTCATAAATGGACTCCCCCCACTTTGATCAAAGCCATTTGATTATTCATTGGATTTTGCAACCTTTACAGGAAATTCATACCCAAATTTTCTGGGATTAGTCAATCCCTCTATGATCTCACCAAGAAAACAACAACTTGAAACTGGACTCCTGAGTGTCAAACCATGTTTGGAACATTACAACAGGCTTTCCTGATGAAACCAGTGCTGCAACTCCCTAAAACAGAGAGGCCTTTCTGGATGATGACCAATGCTTCCCTCACAGCTTGCAGAGGAATCTTTATGCAAAAAGACAACAATGGTGATCTACACCCCTGTGCATATTTCTTGAAGACCTTCTCACCTGAGGAAAGGAATTATGACATTTATGATCAGGAACTTCTGGCTGTCATTCAGGCATTGGAAAACTGGCAACAATATCTCACTGGAATAGCACATCCAGTCACCATCCTCACCAACCACAAAAACCTGGCATACTTCAAACAACCCCATAAACTTTCCTGATGGTAAGCATGTTGGATGCTGTTCTTGCAGGATTTTGACCTCAAGTTCCAACACACTCCGGGCACTCAGATGGGACTAGCAGATGCTCTATCACAGTGGGCAGATGTTGACACTACCAACAACAATCAGGATGTTGTCCTGATCCCTGAGGATCATTTTATCTGCTTGATAGATGTTGCCTTGCAGGATAAGATTGTACACTCATCCCCTGAGGACCCTCTGGTGCTCTCCATACTAAAAGCTCTCCACTTAGACACCCTACTATTTCCCCGTACTCTCTGTTCCGACTGGTGATACAACGATGGTCTCCTTTACTTCAAAAACCGACTCTACATACCAGAGACTGTGTGACATGACTTGGTTCACTTCATACACACCTCCTCTGCTGGTGTACATGCTGGGATTTTTTGCTTGCAACACCTCCTTCAATGAGACTATTGGTGGCCTGGACTGAGCACCTATGTCCGTCGATTCATTGCCAGTTACACTACCTGCCAGGTGAACAAAACTCTCACTCACCCAACCATCCCACCCACTGTTCCCCTTGGGCAAGTAGTATGTCCTTTTCAATTCATTTCTACCAACCTCATCACCACCTTGCCCTCTTCTTCTGGTTATGATGCTATCCTGGTTGTGGTTGACCAAGGGCTTACAAAGGAGGTGATTTTCTCTCCTTGCCACTCTAACATTGACACTTGAGGAGTAGTCCAACTTTTTTTCACAAATGTATTCCCCCAATTCAGCCTCCATGACAAATGTACTTCAGACAGAGGCCTGCAATTTGTCTCAGCATTTGCATGAGAGCTGGCACAACTTCTAGAATATGACGTGGCCCTGTCCACCGCTTATCACCCACAAACAGACAGAGAAACCAAACATGTCAATCAAGAATTAGAGACCTACCTCCATATATTCTGCCAGGGAAACCCCACGATCTGGACAGATCTCCTCCCTATGGCCGAATTTGTGCACAACTCCATAGCACATTCTATAACCGAGCAAACACCATTTTCATTAATGATGGGCTATGAACCCTGAGCTTACCCTGCTTTGGGAAAAACCTTTCTTCCAGCACTAGAACAAAGGCTCATCCTTTTGGAAAAAGCCCAAACTGAAGTGCAGCATGTCCATCAAATTGCACAGCAGGCTATGAGAGAATGGATCAGAACCAAGTTCTGCCCCTGGAAACGTGGAGATAAAGTGTGGCTGGACAACAAGAACCTGAAATTACATTACCCATCAAAGAAGCTTACCCCTAAATGGGAAAGCCCCTTTGAAATTGATTAGGTAATCACTCCTGTGGCCTACAAACTCTGGCTTCCCCCCACCTGGCGCATTCACCTGGTATTCCACACTAGCCTTCTTTACCTATACAAAGAAACTGATGAGTTCAGACCAAACTTTATCAACCTGCCACCAGACATAATAGATGGAGAAAAGCAATATGAAATTGACCAAATCTTTTCTCATTGAGGAACTGGAACATGAAGACAGTACTTGATCCAATGGAAGGGTTACTCATCCGCAGAAAACACCTGGGAACTGGAATGGAACTTGACAGATTTCCAGGCACTACTTTTGGAATATAAAGCTACACATCCCCAAGCCTTCTTCTCAACTGGACAATGAAGAACCTGATCTAAGCTCACTGTACTTACCTACAAAATGATCTCTCTTCCCATTCCCCCTTTTGTACTTCTCACTTTCTATTTCACTTTCATTTTCTTCCCCTTGTTTTTGATTTCCCTCTCTCTTTGAGATATCCATCAATGCATTCTCAGTCAGGGTAATAGTGTATGTTATGGGATCACCCTTAGACCCCACCACATCCCACCACCACCTATCCCTGATACATGGGAAGGTCCTATGGTCAATGGAACTCCCACTCCAATATTGGTGGAACCAGAGGCCGTCTGGTTGCTAGGTTTCACAGTGTCCTTTCTGACCAAGGACACCATGAATGGCAGTTGGAACAATTCTGAACTTTGGTGATCCCAAAACAAATCTGCCCTTTCTGTTTTTCTCTTACCCTTCTCCTTTCTCTACTTTTCACAGGCCTGCTAGAGAAGACCAGCTGGAGCTTCCCAAATATCTTTGGCCCTCTTCACTTCCATTTTCCCCAAACCCCTCCACTTCCATCATGGTCATTACTTCTACACCACGTTTCCTTTAACTCCCCAGTTCTTTTAGTGCCTAGTGCGTGAATTATACTTGCCTCCCTTAATCCCCCTTATGTCCATCTCCTCAAACCCTCACCCTGTTGAGGAATCTCTGGTCTTACAAATAGGGAGACTATCTTGTTTTCACTTGACTCAACTTATCTTCGATCTCTTAGATCACCCACTGATGGTCTACTGTTTGGAAAATACCCCAACATGCCAATGTTCTGCATATTTTCTTGTGTTTATAATACTATATTCCTTCTTCACCCAAACTAGAACTGCTACCATCACTTAGATTACCTCCGACCAAGCCCAAGGAAACCTCTCCCCAGAAGCACAAAACAACATTGGTTTTGTCCTTTCTTCCCTTACCACTGCTAGAGAAGCCCTTGCCACCTTCACCCTACTGGTCCATTTGGATGAAGCAATCATGGAACTTCCTTATCATCTCATTCAAGAATCATTATGCATTTAGGCTATTGGCCCTGACTCCAAGGAAACTTGACTAGTATCATGAATGGGGAGAATATGCTGTGGATCTTGTAGACCCCTCCAACCTCAGAGCAAATGGGACTCTATCCAATGCAGCCTCCTTATTCTCAGAGGATATACAGCAGCATATAGAGGAGCACTCACAGGGAAACCTGGGAACTGGTATATCCAGTATCAACTTCATCCCTCCTAGACTTGACACTGGCACACCAATCCCCAACCAGAACACCCTCCCTGGAAATGCTTGTCCAATCCCAATACCTCCTCCCACTCCCTGATCACAATGAATACTCTCCCAAAGAACTGGACCTCTTGCACAATTGGGTAGACATGCTCTATCAGATACTCGTTTTCCAAGGTGAACTTCCTTGCCTTCCCCCAATAACCCTTCATGAACTGGAGGGATCATCCTCTACTACCAGTGTGGGTCCAACTGTCACTATAGGGCATTGTGTGTCCATTACCAATGCCCTTATTGCCATCTTCCCGCTCCCAAACATGCACAATATGCTTGCCTAGAACATATCTGCAGTGCTTGCAGAGAATGAGGACATGGCAGACCTAACTGCCCAAGGAACTTGGAGGAATCTCTTCTTGACGAGGATGGTGTCTCCCCCACCAACACCTGATTCTGAGTTGGTGTCTTAGACCAACTCTAGGGGTACTGTTACAAATGAGACGACCATGATGGAGTGCCATTGGTTCAATATGCTTTCTCATCATTCTTTCACTTATGTTCCCTATGCTGACGACTTATTATATGTACTTGAGGGTCACCCATTCGATGAGATCAATAACCTCCCCTACCCAGTCTTCCATTCCTCCATAACTAGGTAGGCATAACTTGTGGTGTGACTCATTCCCTATCACAATGGACACTACACTCTCCTTGATCCATCTCTTGCTATGGTCATGTATCCCCACGACCCATAACCAGATACCTTCCCATTTTGGTCAATAGTACCATTGACTATACTTAGACAACTTCTTGATTTGGACATAGGGGTACAGCTCTGTCTGGGTATTTATAGCGATTGTCTTGTATACTGTATTCCTCAGCTAGTTCTACGCAATCCATGCGTAAGTTCTGGTTCCTCCACGAGTCCCTCTTTAGATAGCAAGCCCTGTGAGTCCTTCTTGGATAGCAACCTTCTTAAGACTTCTTGACAACTATCGATCAGGACTACACATCTACATAATAGCTTGGGGTCATTATCTTGCTGAAAGATGGTGTTAGGAGGATTGAGATCATAATACTCTATGGTTTGCTGGAGCTCATCCTTCAAAATTTGAAGGTAGAGATCACCATCCATCCTACCATCAATCTTGGTAGCAAAGCCAACTCCCTGCCAAGTCATACAACCCCATATCATCACAGAACCACCACCAAATTTGACAGTTCCTTGAACCAATCTGTCACTAAGCCCCTCACCTGCCTTTTTCCATACCCATTTACATCCATCTGATCCTAGGCAATTGATTTTGGTCTCATATGACCATACCACCTTCTTCCAATCATCTATAGTCCAATCTTTATAGGCATAGGCAAAATCCAAACATACTTTGTGATGTCTAGCAGAGAGAAGGGGACATTTGGACTTGATCACAGCTTTCATACCAGCTTTTTTCAAGTGAAGATGAACAGTACTAGCAGAGAGGGGTTGGTCAATGATTCTAGTAAGTGCCTTGGTCACTTGAACAGCATTCTCAGCCTTTCCAGAGGTGATCAAGTGCTAAGCATGATGAATATTGATAGAAGAAAGCTTGGATGGACAACCTCTAATAGACTTCTGAAGGCTAGAACGTTCCTTGTAGCGAAGTCTGGAGATGGTACCAATGCCAATACCTGTGGCAGATGCAATAGAGTGAATAGAATGGCCAGTATCAAGCTAAGAGAGGATAGTGTTCTGTTGAGTAGTAGAGAGAGATTGCATGATGATAATAGTTGAAAGGAAAGAAGTGTGGGAGTCATTTCAAACTCAGACACAATATATATGTGTGTATTTTTGTTTGTAGCACCAAACAACAGTAATTCTCCTCTTGATTCATTGCAATAGTATGTCTCATACTAAAAGCTCAAAAACTGTTCCAATGAGTTCCTTGTCTTGAAATAGGCATATCTTTGCGCCCCATGGGTCAGATCACATGATTATTAGGTCAGCAGATAGCCACAAGTGTGTAGTTCACACGCTCCCACCAATGCTAAGCGATATTCCCACGATAGAAAGTACTATTTGATGTACATTACAAAATCACCAAACATTGGAATGGTTTTTGAGCTCACTTTATAGACTCTTGGCTACAAAATTGTCCCTAGGTCATGTGGTTTAGTCCATAGGGTGTGAAGATATGATTATTTTAAAACAGACATGTCATTGTAACACTTTTTGTACTTTTGATATAGACTAGGGTATTTGTACAAAATCAGTACTTGGTATATCCTCCTTTGGCTCTAATCACTGCCTGAATCCTTCTAGACATACCCTCAATCAACTTCTGACACTCTTCTACTGGTATCTTCTCCTACTTCATTTGAATTCTCTCCCATAACTCCAAAACACTCTTAAGAAGGTGTTCATGCTTTGTAAGTCGTCTTTTGAGGTAGTCCCAAGTGTGTTCAATGGGATTGAGATCTGGAGGCTGTGCAGGCCAAACCATAGTCCTAAACTCCTACTCCTCTACCCATTCCATGACCTTTTTGGAGGTGTGCTTTGGATCATTGTCTTGCTGAAAGATGGTATTAGGAGGATTGAGGCCATAATAGTTGAGGGTTTGCTGGAGCTCATCCTTCAAAATTTGAAGGTAGAGATCCTACCATCAATCTTGGTAGCAAATCCAACTCCCTGCCAAGTCATACAGTCTCACATCATCACAGAACCACCATCAAACTTGACAGCTCCTTCTATCAACCTGTCACTGAGCCCCTCACCTAACTTTTTCCATGTCCATTTGTGTTCATCTAATTCTAGGCAGTTGATTTTGATCTTATCAGACCATACTACCTTCTTCTAATCATCTATAGTCCAATCTTGATAGACATAGACAAAGTCTAAATAGGCCTTGTGATGCTTGGCTAAGAGTAGAGGGTGTTTGGACTTGACTACAGCCTTCATGCCAGACTTTTTCAAGTGGAAGTGAATGGTATTGAGATGAAGATGCTGATTAATGATTCTAGAGAGAGTTTTGGTCACCTAGACAGCATTCTCAGCCTTCTGAGATGAGATGAATGGCATGGCAGATATTGGAGGAGGAAAGCTTGGATGGATGGCCTCTAATAGACTTTTGCAAGTCTGAACACTCTTTGGAACAAAGTCTGGGGATGGTAGCAGTGCTAACACCAGTGGAGGATGAAATAGAGCAAACTGAGTGGCCAGTATCAAGCTGAGAAACAATCATGTTTTTCTAAGTAATAGAGAGGGATCCTATGATAATAATGGTTGAGAATCAAGAAGTGTAGGAACTATTTTAATCTCAGACATAATATTTACATAGAAGGTGATAGTAAATGTGTCAAACAATTGCTGAGAGAATATTAATAAAGCATATGAAAAGGTCATGTGAATGATGTGGAGATTGCTTATCAACAGTAGTGATGGATGTGTTCAGTTCTGAACATTGGTTTGAACCAAACTTTCCTGAACTGAACATTAGATTCAGTTCACATTCATAGGCTTCTGAACTTTTCTAGTTGTATTTGAATGTGTTTGAATCTATTATAGCTCCTATTACTACTGTTCTCAATACAGGCATTTGGTGAAACATTTGAAGAAATGCACAGCCACAGTGTGTATGAATCCTCCAACCACCTAATACTTTTGTAAGCAAACTATTGCTATTAGAGTCTGGCAATCTGATTCTTCTAAGTTTCTTCTACTGTCTAGCTGTAACAAGAAATGTCACCAGAGCCACACTCAAAGCCCTTCAAGTTGCTATCACCAGATACTTTTCTAATGTATTCTGAGAATGATACTTAGAAGCTTGATTATCTGGCATTTTCTTCATACATCCTTTCTAGCTCTCATATTGAGAACATTGACATAGACACACATTCCATTCTTGTTATGTTAAACAAACAAACCACACAGGCTATGTTGTTGGCCATGATGGCCAGTTACTAGATCCCAGCCAGATCCAATGTATCAACAAACATGCAATTATTCTGAATAGTCTTAGCACACTTATGCATCTTATTTTAAAGTAATAAGATTCTGCCTCTGATATAAGACCTCTATTAGTGTTGGATTCTAAGCCACACATCTCAGACAGTGACAAGGCCAGGTAGTCTAGTGGTTAAGACGATCCCAGTACTGTTGGGAAGTCCCAGGTTCGAGTCCTGGTCTGGCCAGATTTTCCCTCTGAGTTCTCCTGCTGTTAACAATTAGAGGGTCATTTAAATCATCAGAGCTTTAGATTTTCAGAGTATCAGACATTCAAGAGAATTTGAAAGATTTAGAAAATAAGATGATTTAGATATTAGACTATCAGATATTTAGAGTCTCAGATTCTCAGAATATAAGACATTCAAGACCTTATAGGAGAGTTAGAAAATAAGATGATTTAGATATCAGACTATCAGACAGTCAAGACAAAACCAGATATCCAGAATCTTAGAACCTTAGAACATAAGGCTTTTAAGACCTTTTAAGAGAGTCAGAAAATAAGACATTCTAGACATTGGATAGCTAGACAATTCAAATATTTAGAATCTCAGATCTTTATGATACAAGACTTTTAACACTTTTTAAAAGACTTAGAAAACAAAACACTCTAGATAGTAGATAACCAGACAATCTAGATACTCAAAATCTCAGATCTCCATGATATAAGACTTTTAAGACCTCTTAAGAGTCAAATAATTCAGATCTCAGATTTTTAGAACATAATATTTGTAAGCAAATGAGCAAGAGAAACATATAAAGGAAATAATGAGAGCTTGTACATTGGACATACTCATGGTTTATTTTTGAAGCATACAAATGGGTGGAGAGCATGCCCATTGGGTATATGTTGAGTACCTGGAATGAGTGGCAAATGTACATAATATTACAGTAGTATGACAATATGACAGTATCACACATGGTTACCACAGTTGAGATATTGGCTATAATGTCACAGCCTGGCTACAATGTGTTATGATTTCTTCCCCATTTCCCCATGTATTCATTTTATCTCTACTTTGTCCCTATGGTTCCCCTATCTTTGGCTGGTTCTTCCATTCACATCATCATTTCCTACTCATAGCCAATAACCCTCAGGTTTATGTTCATCTCCTTTAGTCTCTTCTATTATTCCTTTCTTGTCCCATAGTAACACTAGTCACTACCACTTATTCTCTTGTCTGATTTCCATTGGGTTCTACAGTATTCTTTGCTTACATGTCCTCTTGGTCTGTGCACTTCCATCTCTCTATTTAAACCATAGTACTACACATGTATTCCTTATTCTTGTTCTATGCAATACAGCATGTTCTTGAGTCCTCCCCAGTCTGATCCTCTCAGATTGTGGTCCTAGTCTGTTTCTATCAAGAAACATATAGCTTCCCTTAGGGCTGAGTTGTACCTCTTCATGAGTGTCCTGCCCTTCGGTCAGTCCTAGCCAACTTGAGATACACATTCACATAACAAAAGAACAAGAATAACTACTGTTCTTCCTATCACAGAGCAGGACCTACTAATGAGAGTGGGAGGTGATAGGTATACAGTTACAGTACCACAGTCCATTTTTCACTTGGGGTGTAGCAACAAAGAGGTGGTGCACAGTGTGAGACTCACTGTGATAGCAGAGTTTCAACTTAGTAGAGTATCAGTACCTTGTTTTAAGGTACTGTGGTTGTGATAAGATAAGGTTTCATGTGGGGTGGTGACCTCAGTGAGGTCAGGAAGGAAATGAAACTGGGAATGAATTCTGTTACAACATTGGGTATGTTACATGCTGTTTATATACTATAGATAAAGCAGAGATAGAACTCTAAACATGATTCTGGTTGACTCATATTGACTCATGATAACTTGTATCCAGCCATGTGATCAGGCTGGGAGTCACTCTGACTCGGTATGACTTGGAATGACTCAGTTCCGAGTTAGTGTGAGTCAGTAGGAGTCATTGTTGTAGAATGTTTCATATGTCATCATGCACTGCCTCATGACTCATGGTGACTCAGTCCTTGACAACCAGTGAAACCTTTTTCCTGGTTTCTGGAGACTTAGTGGAATTCCTAATGATTAGTGCACTTCATTAGTACAATTAGCCCCTGAAGCGATCTTTTCCAATGCTTCTGAGTGTTCCAAGCTTCCTGAGCTTCCAGTTCTGAGTTCCAAGCTTCCCGACCACTTCCAATCACTTCTGGGTGACTTTTAACTTGATAACATCAGAACTTCAGGAACTCATTTTGGAACCACAGGAATGAGTCCAGAACCTCTGGAACTCATTGAAACTTGTGTTATCAATCCTTATGTAGGATTTCAACATCTACCCAGTCACAACGTCTCGTCACATTACTGTCCTAGACTCCTCAGACAAGGAAACCCCAGCCCCACAGTCCTATCATTTCATTGCTGTTCTCCTAACTTCGATTTCCCAGCACCATTGTCACAGAGTTTTCTCCTCCCAGCAACACTACACTGAGGAACCACCTAGCTCCCCTTGTCGTCACCTAGCACCTGCACCACCCCCAGCCCCAGTCCTTGCCCCAGCACTACCCCCAGCCCCAGTACCACCCCCAGTCTCTGTCCCTATCATCACCATGTCCGAACTCAAAGCCACCCTCTCCGCTGACTTTTCAGGTGAACTATCTGATGCCACCTGCTGGATCAAAGCCATGAAGGCTTACTTTGCTATCAACACCACACTCTATGCCACTAATCAAAATAAAATCATGACCACAGTAAACAAAATGAGTAAGGGACAAGGAGTTTCTTTCTTAGAGATATGGTATGATCACATGGCCAACACTGCTGTCACTAATGCTGACAAGACCTTTGAGAAGTTCATTGAGAACTTTGAATCCACATTCTACCCCTTTGATACCAAAGCTACCACTCGCCTCAACCTCTCCAAACTTGTCCAGAAGTCTTTCAAAGGAAAGGACAGCAAGCAGGATGACAGCTTCCAGAAGTATATCACTGACTTCCAAAACCTTACTATCAAAGCAGGTATCATTGATGAAACTACACTCATTGACCAGTTCTCCCCTGGACTGGATCAATAACTTGCTATCATGATCCTCTCTATGACCACCATTCCCATCACTATCTATAACTGGATTGAAAAGGCTAAGACCTTCCATGCCCAGAAAGCTCACATCTCCACTCTTTGTAAGGGACATCATACTCCCTCATTGTTTACCACTCACACCCCCTTCCGAGATCCTAATGCCATGGATGTTGACATAGTCCATGTCTCCAAGCTCACCCCAGCAGAACAAGCTTGTTGCTTCTACAAAGGACTTTGTCTCTGATACAGAAAGAAAGGACACAATGCTCAACAATATAACACCTTTTCCACCACTCATACCACCTTGTCCACCCTCTCTAACAATCCATTCTGAAACCCACAATGGATCCAACAGACTACCACTGCCCCTGTCATCTCTATCCCAGTTGTAACCACCCCATCACCCTCTGCTCTTGACATATACATACAAAGCCTTTGCACCTTTAGAAAGAATGAAGGCGAAGTGCTTCAAATGCTGAAGCTGTGCTTTGAGGAGGCTCCAAAAGATGAATCTCCCTTGGGTTTTCATTAAGGGAAAATGTAGCAACATCTCCTTCCCTATCCCTAGATATCTCTGCTGTAATTGTAGGACTTTCCAATAAACAAACTATGCATCTCCCTGTTCATCTACAAGTAGGATCTCAAACCATTACCACCACCACTCTCATTGATTGTGGTGCTATGAACAATTTTATCGACTCATA
>JBBPLU010000626.1:0-13294 GCA_038089935.1 Boletellus emodensis | reverse complement strand
AACGGAATTCATTCTGGGTTTCATTTCCTTCCTCACCTCACTGAGGTCATCACCCCACACGAAACCCTATCTAATCACAATCACAGTACCATAACAAGGTATTGATACCCCACCAAGACAAAACTCTGCTATCACAGTGAGTCTCACACTGTGAAATATCCCTTCGTTGCTGCGCCCTAAGTGAGAAGTGGACTGTGGTGCTATAACCGCACACCAATCACCTCCCACTCTCATTAAAAGGATGATCATAAAGGGAGTCGAACCACTGCTGCTCGAGGGCTAACGCCTCGTTTGTAACACTGTGCAATCTGATGGGCATGTTGCGCTTCCGTCCGCGCTTTCTCCAAAAGGGTGAGCCTTTGTTCTAATGCCGGGAGGAAGGTTTTTCCTAGAGAGGGGTAGGCACAAGGTTCATAGCCCATCATTAATAAGAACAGAGATTGCTTGGTTATGGAATGGGCTGTGGAATTGTGCATGAATTCCACCAGAGGAAGAAGTTCTGTCCAGATCGTGGGATTTCCTTGGCAGAAGATACGGAGATAGGTTTCTAGTTCTTGATTGACGCGTTTGGTTTCTCCGTCCATTTGTGGGTGGTAGGCAGTGGATAGTGCTACATCGTATTCCAGGAGGCAGGCTAATTCTTGTGCAAAGGCGGAGGCAAACTGAGGGCCTCTGTTGGAAGTGCATTTGTTGTGGAGGCTGAATTGAGGGAAAACATTGTTGAAAAAAAGTTGGGCTACTCCTTTTGCATCGATGTCAGAGTGACATGGGGAGAAAATTACCCCCTTAGTAAGCCCTTGGTTGACCACGACAAGGACGGCATCATAACCATGAGAGGGAGGTAAGGCGGTGATAAAATCAGTGGAAACAAACTGGAAAGGGCGTGTGGCGTTGCTGAGGGAAACTGAAGGCAAGATGGTTGGATGAGTAATTGTCTTGTTTGCTTGGCAAAGAGTGCATCCAGCAACAAATTGGCAAACATAGGTGCTCAATCCAGGCCACCAGTAGTCTTGTTGAAGGAGGTTCTGTAAACAGAAAATTCCTGTGTGCGCTCCGGCAGGGAAGTTATATACTGAGTATACCAAATCGTGGCACACGTCCTCCAGTACGTAGAGTCGATTTTTAAAGTAAAAGAGATTGTCGTCATATCACCAGTCCGATTGGAGTGTTCTAAGCAACAGTGGGGATCCTTCCTAAAGGGCTTTCAATGCTGAGAGTACAAGGGGGTCGGATGGGAAAGATTGGACAATCATGTCTTGAAGAGTGGTATCGATGATCTGGATAAAGTGATCTTCGGGAATGAGGATGACATCCTGATTGTCATGAGAGACGTCTACTTCTGCTCATCTAGAGAGGGCGTCTGCTGGTCCCATCTGAGTTCCAGGTGTGTGCTGAAACTTAAGGTCGAAATCTTGGAGGAATAACATCCATCAGGCCTGTCTTCAAGACAGTTTGTGAGGCTGCTTGAAATACGCCAAGTTTTTGTAGTCAGTGAGTATGGTGACAGGGTGTTCGGTTCCTGTAAGATATTGTTGCCAATCCTCGAGAGCACGAATAACTGCAAGTAGCTCCCGGTCATAGATGTTGTAGTTCCATTCCTCCGGAGAGAACGTTTTTGAAAAGTATGCACAGGGATGAAGATCACCATTGTTATCTTTTTACATCAGCACTCCTCCGCAAGCCGTGAGAGAAGCGTCCGTCATCACCCAGAAGGGTTTCTCAGTTTTCAGAAGTTGAAGTACCAGTTTTGTCAAGAAAGCTTGCTGTAAGGTTTCAAAAGCTTTCTGGCATTCTGATGTCCAGTTCCAGGTCATCGCTTTCTTGGTCAAGTCATGGAGAGGGTGACTGATCCCAGAAAAGTTTGGTATAAACTTTTTGTAAAAATTGCAGAATCCGATAAATGATCAGACTGCCTTAACCATGGTTGGTGGGGTCCACTTATGGATGGCTTCCAGCTTGACTGGGTCTAGAGTAATTTGTCCAGGTCGTACGATCAACCCAAGATATTCCACCTTGGTTATGTTGAACGAGCATTTGGAGAGTTTCAGGTAGAGCTTATGTTCCCTCATCCATTGTAGGACCCAGATGGTCCTTCGATGATGTTCTTCAGGGTTGTCATCCGTATGTATGATGAGGTCGTCCATATAGATTTCTAACCATCTTTCAGTGATCATATTCCCAAAGATGTCATTCATCATTGCCTGAAACGTTGGAGGGGAATTGCTCATCCCAAAGAACATTACCAGCGGCTCAAATAGTCCTAGTGGAGTGATAAATGCTGCCTTCCAGGTATCATTAGGTTCTATAAGCACATTGTTATATCCCCATCGAACATCGAACTTGGAAAAGAGGGTGGCATCTTTTAGTTTGTCAATGAGGTCTGGGATTAAGGGAAGGGGATAAGCGTTCTTGATAGTGTGCTCATTAAGATATCTGTAATCCTGGCAGGGGCGTAATCCTCCATCTTTCTTTTGAACAAAGAAGAACGGTGAAGCTTGAAGGGATTTCGATGGTTTGATCTTTCCCGATTTCAAGTGTTCTGCTATGAAGTCCTTGCAGGCTTGGAGTTCTTTCAGGTTTAGCGGATAGGCCTTTGCCACTTTTGGCACAAACGAGTCGTCTAGTTCAATGGCATGGTTATAAGGACGAGAGGGTGGTAACTCTCCTTCCATGGGTTCTCTGAATACATCCAAGTATTCTTGATATTGGGACGGTAGTTTGATTTCTTCCTTAACTGCCTTCTGTGCTAATTCTGTGGAGAGGGTGGTGTGTGCTATCATTTCTCGTTGTTCTAGATAGCAAATTAAGTATTGTTGGTCAACAGACTCTCCTTTTTCCATTTTTGATTCTGGGATGGAAATCCTTCCTTCTGCCCAATCTATTTTGGGGTTGACAGCTCGTAGCTGTTATGCGGATGCATACCTCGAGTGTGCTAAGACTGACCTAAAGGCAGGACGCTCATGAAGAGGTACAACTCAGCCTAAAGGGAGACTATATGTTCCTTGGTAGGAATGGACTAAGTGACATGATTGGAGGATCTGACTGAGGACTCAAGAGTATGCTTGATTGCGTAGAACAAGAATGAGAATACAAGGTGTAATACTACGGTTTAAATAGAAGAAGAGAATGCACACGGACCAAGGGGCCGCGTAAGCGAAGAACACCGTAGTAGGAGAAGGAACAATGACGCGTAATCAGAGAAGAACATAGAATGTGATGGAAGTGGAATGAGTAATCAATGTGACTACGGAGAGAGGAGCGGAGAGAGGTAATCAAGGTAACATACGTGTACTCTGGGATTGTTCACGATCAAGAGGAAACACTCGTAAGAAAAGTAAGTCAAAGAGGAAGATGCGAAGCGGCGAGGACGACGTAGGAGAAAAAGGAGGACATGAGAGTCGAGGGATAAAATTGTAACATTACCCCCTTCGTATACTTGAGCCCCAAGCTCGAACACCTTTACCTCAGGCCGGAGGGCTAGGAGGGCCAGCAAAGACGGAAGAGGCTTGTTCAACCAAGTAATGTTCAAGCGGACAATCGTCGACAATATATCCAATGCGATCGCAGCGGGAGCACACACGGGTGGGACAAAAGCAAGGTCCATGTCCCCAATTTCCGCAGACCGAGCAGTACATAGAGAAACAGCAGCGAGCAGGATGGCCAGGGGCGGGCTGACAACAAGAAGGGCAGTAGTAGTTGGGGCAGTCGTCACGATAGTGGCCCAGACGATGACAGTGGTAGCAACGAGTGCTCGCTGTGGCAGGGATGTGGATAAGAACTGACTCAACGGTCTATACATCAGAGGATAGGATGGTACGTCCATGGGAAATGCAGTGGATGGTGATATGCTCCTGGTTTCGTGTGATGGCTTCATGGTCGAGGCGGTATCCATCTGCGGAGTAGGCGTGGGTGTCCGGAGGGGCGAGACGAGTGGGGAGAGGGGGAGAAGGAGAATGAAGAACAGAGGACGAAGGGTTGGAAAGATGAGGCGTATTTTCTACTTCAGAAATGTAGTGGTCATGGGCAGATTGAGTAAGGGAGAAAAGGATATTGCGAAAGGTGGGATAAATGAGAGCGGGCGAGAGCCGTTCGACGAAGGTATAGAATCCGTGGAGGTGAAGAACCATAAGGACTTGATCAGGAATATGAAGAGGAAGACTGAATGCCGCGGGAAGATCAGAAGGGGCGGCACGGAAGTGATACATTTGGGCTTGGGAAATATCAAAATAAGTGTGTACGAGTTCTTGGGAAATCAAATGCTCCTCATAGAGGGGGTCCAGCTCAATAGTGTGGATGAGGGCGGCGTCTGTGAGGATGGCGGCATAGAGCGTATTGATGGACGAAGCAGGAAGATAGGTAGGATAAACAGGATGAGATTGAAGAAAGGATAAAGTGGTAGTATGCGAAAGCAAAGGCGACGAGGCGGAAGGTGGGGTAAAAGACATTGTTAATATAGCGAAAGATGGGGCAAAGGGCATTGAGAACAAGGGTGGCGTAGACGAAAGGGACTGCTATTGTCTATCGTAGTGAATGAGTCTTTTTATAATCGGAGAGGATAGAACGTGCGTGGTGGAGATTACTCTCTGGTTCCCACGTATTTTCCGAGGCTGAGTAACCTTTCCATGCAGTCAGGTACTGATAACGACCCAGGTGGCCTTTGTGTGAGAGAATGCCGTCCACTTCATATTCTTCTTCGCTGGCAATGATGTCAGGAGGTGGTGTGGGAAATGATGGTCCGTGGGCGTCGGTGCTGTGGAATGATGAAAGTAATGTGGCATGGAAGACATCGTGAATCTTCCACGTTGGTGGGAGTCGGAGACGGTAAGTGAGTGGAGATAGCACTTGGCTTATCTCAAATGGTCCAAGGTGTTTCGGAGCGAGCTTCCGAGATGGATAAGGGATGTGGAGATTAGTGGCTTCTAGCCATACTTGGTCTCCCGGTTTCCAAGGGGAGAAGCTCCATGTGATGTGTGAAGACATAAGACGACGGGATGAGTCATGGGCAGCGAGGGCTTCCTTTCTCAATTCCTCTAGGGCGGAAAGGCGGTCAGAGAGGGCGGGGATAAATGTCTTTCCAAAAGGGGGGTAAGCACGGGGTTCGTAGCCAAACTGTTGAAATCCTACATAAGGATTGATAATATAAGTTCCGAAGAGTTCTGGAGGTTCCGGACACATTCCCGAAGTCCCGAAATGACTTCCCAAAGTTCCGATGATACCGAGTAAAAAGTCACTTGGAAGTGATCAGAAGTGGTCAGGAAGCTCGGAACTCAGAACCGGAAACTCGGGAAGCTCGGAACACTCGGAAGCATCGGAAAACATCGCTTCAGGGGCTAATTGTACTAATGAAGTGCACTAATCATTAGGAATTGTTCTAAGTCTCCAGAAACCGGGAAAAAGGATTCACCGGTTGTCAGGGACTGAGTCACCATGACTCAACATGACTCAGCACGAGTCATGAGGCAGTGCATGATGACATATGAAACATTCTACAACAATGACTCCTACTGACTCATACTGACTCGGAACCGAGTCATTCCGAGTCATACCAAGTCAGAGTGACTCCCAGCATGATCACATGGCTGGATATGAGTCATCATGAGTCAATATGAGTCAACCAGACTCATGTTTAGAGTTCTATCTCCACTTTATCTATAGTATATAAACAGCATGTAATGTACTCAATGCTGTAACGGAATTCATTCCGGGTTTCATTTCCTCCCTAACCTCACTGAGGTCATCACCCCACACGAAACCCTATCTAATCACAACCACAGTACCATAACAAGGTACTGATACTCCACCAAGACAAAACTCTGCTATCACAGTGAGTCTCACACTGTGAAACATCCCTTCATTGCTGTGTCCTAAGTGAGAAGTGGACTGTGGTGCTATAACTGCACATAAATCACCTCCCACTCTCATTACCAAGTTTGCTCCAGTCCTCCGGGTGCAACTCTACATAAACTCTGGTGTGATCTTGTATGCATTAGTTCCTTTGTCTCTTGGACTCTATTCTTGTTTCTCCTTTTGTCTTTCCTATGCTTTTACTTCCTTTTAGTTAGACTTGCTGATAGACTTCACCTGTGGCTGTGTGAAGCACAGCTCCAGCATTCATGTACCTGGATGCACAGCTCTGGTGTGCACTCCATTCTCCTTCCAACTTACTCATCTTTATACTTAGTCATTTTCCAACTCTGTTGGTAATCTGCCTTAGTGCTCCATATACAAACTCTGTACACTAGCTCCTCTATTTCTCTAGTTCATATATCAATAAAGTTCCTGCTCCTCACTCCTGTCAGATTCTATCTCTGGCTACTGACTTCTGCCCTCTGAAATATGAGGACAAGGACATACAAGGGTGCAGCATGTAACCCTGCATCGCTGAAGCTGAAGTTCTCTCTACTCTAACCCATCTCATCCTCTGTCTCTTCCCCGTCGCACCTCCAACCATCTGGAGTTGAGTGGAGCAGAACTGGACTTGACACAGGATCTGAAGAATCAATTTGGGATTCAGGAATGGAGTGTTAGGGCCATGCCCCTTTGCTCACTCTAGAGGTTGGAGGAATAAGTCTAGGGAGTCTGAATCAGTCAGAGGTGTGAGAACATTGACCTTAGCAATGCAGGTTGGCATGCTGTGTCCTTATGCACTCTCGGTCCTCAGAGGTCAGAGGTCAGATGAGGCTAAACATGGAGACAAATCAGAGATGGAATCCAACTGAGCAAGGAAGAGGCAGGCTGGATCTGTTTGATATTCAGACTAAAGTATAGGAGTTATAGTATGGAGTATATATAGTACAGAAGTCCAAGGCTATGTACTAGATGACAGAGATAGAGAGGAGATACATGAGTAAGATGAGATTGGAAGGGAAGTACCCTAAGGCTGTACACCAGGTACAAGAATGCCAGAGCTGTGCTAAACAGCCATAGACAAAGTCTAAGAGTGGAACTAACTAAAAGGGGATTGGAATAAGGTACAGGAAACAGAGTCTGGAGGTATGTACAAGAGTTGAAACAAGGGTGAGTGCCAGAGTGGCAGAATCGGGGGACGGAGTGACATAGGATGTGACATGGAGATAGTTCCTGCTGTCCAATCAATTCAATGGTTGACGGCCTATAACCATGTCATTCCTAAGATGGTTTTCTTATTTCCACAGTTGATTACCATGAACTTCATCCTATCCCTTCATTTGCCCATCTGAAGGAATAGGATCATAATAGATTGTATAGTTCCATTTTTATTCGGTGTTCTGTCTACATTGTGTGCTATGATAGGTTGTTGCGGTCATTGGGTTTTTAGCTTATGCTGTTGTACTAAGAATTTGCTAATGAAGCATCTGGTTGCTCTACTGTCAATGAGTGCAATAGCTTCAATGGATTTCTCATCATCGTTAGTGAGAGAGATAGGGATTTTGATTGCTCTAGAGTTTGATCCAGATATAAATACAGGTATGACGATTATAGGAGAAGGAAAAGGGGCCATTGATCCTCTTTTCCCATTTAAAAATCCTCTGAGGTAGATAGCTTCCTCACTTCTTCTTCTTCTGTAGAAGTGCATACTTTCAAGATGTGGAGGAGTTCTTCTCTAGGTAGCTCTGATCTTTTGATGAACTCAGAGAAGTTATCTTCCATTATTTCTACTGCTTTTACAGCTTGAGACCTCAGTTGAGAGGTAGAGGTAGGGGTTTTTCTTCATCCTCAATCATGTAGATGGTTGGATGAGTGACATCCTACTTGGTGACATACAAAGCATTGGTTGTTTCTCATATGAGCAGCTCACTCAACAGGGGTAAGTCAAATACAGTAGCATCAACATCCATAGCATTTGGATCTCTAGCGGTGCGAGAAGAGCCAGTTCTAGGAAGTAGCAAGTAGTTCCTTTTTTCTCATAGTTTCTGTAAACAGAGAATGTTCTCATTGAACACCTGTGCTTTCTTAATCCAGTCCCTCTATTTCATTGGTTGGGAATTGATAGTAGCTATCATATTGGCTAGTTGATAGTCCACTTCTCATCAGAGGACATTTATGAGGACGTTGTTGTGTGCCTCATCTAATTCTGCCCTGGCCACTGCCAGTTCAAAGCTCACTATATAAGCATCAAAGTCACCTCTTTTCTCTCTAGGAGTCAGGCCAGTTTCCTTGTTGTTGTGATACTGCAATTGTTACATGTCGTAAAAGTGATTCCTAGATCTTTCCTTTTCTCCAGTTGGTACGAACAAAGTGGAGAAGTCTTCTATGAACTGGTCCCAGGTGATTACTCCTCCTGTTGGTAATCCCTGTAGTTTTTTATAATATAATTTGGCAAATACTGCCCCTTTGCCTTTACTCATCTTGTTAAGGCAGGTCAAGATCATCACTTTCTCACTGTATTTGTAAGTTCCTTCATTGATGATAAAGTAGGCTGTCATGGCCAGCATCCATTGCTGTGCATCAGTGGTTTCTTCAGAAAAGTTGGCTGGCAAAGCCATTTTCAGCTCCATAGCTTTTTTGTTATTTCCTAACATCTCTATGTCTTCTTCTTCTTCTTCAACAGGAAGTACATTTATCTGTGGGATAGGAGATGGTTTGAAAGGAAGTGCTGGCTTGAGGGATTCTTCAGTGGTTAACATCCTAGGTGGGGGAGAGGATCTGAAGAGAAGAGTGAGTTCCTCAGTTTCTTCTGTTGTCAACACTGGTGGGGTAGGTATTTCTGAGGGTCTTCTTCTCCTTCTAGTAGTGAGCAAAGGGTTAGGGGGTGGTTGAGGTCTCCTGGAGCTGGAGGCTATCCTGCTGGAAGGTACCAGTGATGCCACTTGGTAGAGATTTATTAAATCCACTACAGATAGTTGGGGTGATGTGGAAGGGGAGGTATCTGGAATGTGAGGTGGGATTGTTTTGTTGGAGTTGTCCTTGATAGGGGCTTGGTATAATGTGGTGGGAATGGGTGAGTCCTTTTGCAAAAAGCTGTTACAAATGAGGTGTTCGTCCTCAAGCAACGGTGGTTTGACACTCTTTATGATCATCCTTTTGCTTGTTCCATCTATGCTGATGACTTATTATATGTACTTGAGGGATGTCCCTTCGAGGGGATCAATAACCTCCCTTACCTGGTCTTCTGTTCCTCCATAGCCAGGTAAGTGTCACCTTACTCCTGGTTCACTTCCTATCACACTGGACATTACACGCCCCTTGACCCATCTCTTGCTGCGGTCACGTTTTCCCACCCACCATAACCAGATATCTCCCCATTATAGGCAATGGTACCTTTGCCCATATTTAGACGATGCCATATTTAGGCATAGGAGTACAGCTCTGTCTGGGTATTTATAATGACCTACTGTACAATGTATTCCTCAGCTAGTTCTACGCAATCTACACACTAGTTCTGGTCCCTCCATGAGTCCTCTACAGGATAGCGAGATTCTCGACTTCGACATCAACGGTTACTTCAAGCATACACTCCAGAACTTTGCGTATATGTAACAAAAGAACTAGCTCTCTTCTTGTCCCTGCTCTTCGCAGTAGGACTCCCCCACTCCCACCATGTCGTACCGACCTCCAGCTGAGGATGACTCTGACAACACTATCCCAGTAGATGCACCTGAACTTTCCCGTTCCCCATCACCCTAACCATCAGTACCGAATTTTATAAATCCCTACCAGGTAGCGTCATCTGTACCTTCCATCAGGATAGTCTCTAGCTCTCAGAGACCTCAACCTCCTCCAAATCCCCTTCTTACCTCCTAAAGGAAGAGAAGAACCTCAGGAACTCCCACTCTCCCAATCCTAACCATGGAAACAGAGGAATTCGCACTCGCTTCATGCACCTCTCCCCCATCTTGCACATAGCCCACCGAGGAAACCTTAGGACCTGCTCTTCCCTTCGAACCTTCCCCTATCCCGCAGATCAGAGTACTTTCCATTGAAGAAGAAGAGGAAGATGACATCGAAATGTCAGGAAACAACGACAGAACCACCGAGCTGAAAGCGGCCTTACTCACTGACTTTTCAGGAGATACCACTGATGCTCAGTGATGGATGCTAGCCATGTTGGCATACTTCATCATTAATGAAGGAACATACAAGAACAACGACAAGGTGATGATTTTAACCTGCCTTAACAAGATGAGTAAAGGCAGAGGGGCAGTATTTGCTGAATCATACTACAAGAAGCTGCAAGGATTGCAAGTTGGAACTGGGGTAACGTGGGACCAGTTCATCGAAGACTTTTCCAGCTCATTTGTGCCAACTGGAGAAAAGGAGAGATCTAGGAACAATCTCTATGACATGCGACAATCGCAGTACCACGACGATAAAGAAAGCGGCCTGACTCCAAGGGAGAAGAGAGGCGACTTCGACGCTTTCATTGTGAGCTTCGAGCTGGCCATGGGCCAAGCCGAAATGGATGCTGGACATGACGATGTCCTCATAGATGTCCTCCGATGAGGAATGGACTATAAGCTAGCCAATATGATGGCAACAATCAATCCTCAGCCAACAAAATGGAGGGATTGGATCAAGAAAGCGCAGATGTTTAACGAGAACATTCTGAGGCTACAGAAGTTGAGAGAAAAGAGGAATTATATTCCCCTTTCAGGAGGAGGATCTTCCTGCTCCACCAGAGATCCTAATGTGATGGATGTCGATGCCATCCGACTTACCCCAGTAGAATGAGCAACTCACATGAGGAACAATCAATGCTTCATATGCTACTGGGTCAGCTGTCGATCTTCCAATCACCCTTGCACAGAAGGAGGAAGGAAATCTCCTAATTCTGGACCTCATCCCAAGCCTCAGGCAATCAAAGCGGTAGAAGTAGTTGAAGATGACCTTTTCAAATTCCTTGACAGGTCAGAACTCCCCAGAGAGGAACTCCTCCGCATTCTCAAAGTGTGCACCTCGGCTGATGAGGAAGAAGTACGGAAGTTAACCACTTCGGAGGGTTTTTGAAAGGGAAAATGAGGTCAATGGCTCCTTTTCCCTCCCCAGTAATCATCGCTCCTGTATTTGTATCTGGACCTAACTCTAGAGCAATCAAAATCCCCATTCACCTTGAGAACAATGAGAAAACCATTGAAGCTACTGCACTTATCAACAGTGGAGCAACAGGATGCTTCATTAGCAAATTCCTGGTACTACAACATGGGTTGAAGACCCAACAACTGCAACATCCAATCTTAGCACATAACATGGATGGAACCCTGAATAAAAACAGAACCATATGATTGACTGTGACTTTTTCCCTTCTAACTGGGAAGCGAAAGGAGAAAACCAGGTTCATGGTGATAGACTGCGGAAATGAAAAAACAATTCTAGGAATGATATGGCTACAAGCTGTCAACTCCAAAATAGACTGGGTGGAAGGAAGGATCTCCATCCCAGAATCTAAAGCTGACAAAGGAGATCCCATCAATCAGCAATATTTGATCTGCTATCTGGAACAACGAGAAACGATAGCATATACCACCATCTCCATGGAATTAGCACAGAAAACGACTAAGGATGAAATCAAGCTACCACCTCAGTATCAAAAATACATAGACGTATTCGGAGAACCCACTGAAGGAGAGTTACCACCCTCTCACTCCTACAACCATGCCATCAAATTAGACAACTCGTTCATGCCGAAAATGGCGAAAGCCTATCCGTTAAACCTGAAGGAACTCCAGGCCTGCAAGGATTTCATAGCCGAACACTTAAAATTGGGAAAGATCAAGCCCTCGAAATCCCCTCAAGCCTCACCGTTTTTCTTTGTTCAAAAGAAAGATGGAGGACTATGCCCCTGCCAAGATTACAGATATCTCAATGAGCACACCATCAAAAATGCTTATCCCCTTCCCTTGATCGTGGACCTCATCGACAAACTAAAGGATGCCACCCTCTTTTCTAAGTTCGACGTCCAATAGGGATATAACAACGTACTCATAGAACCTAACGATACCTGGAAGGCGGCCTTCATCACCCCATTGGGACTATTCAAGCTGCTGGTAATGTTCTTTGAAACAAGCAATTCCCCTCCAACGTTTCAGGCAATGATGAACGACATCTTCGGAGATATGATTGCTGAAGGATGGCTGGAGATTTATATGGATGATCTCATCATACACACTGACAGCGACCCAGAGGAACACCATCGAAGGACCATCCAGGTCCTTCAACAGATGAGAGAACATAAACTCTACCTGAAGCTTTCCAAGTGCTCGTTCAACATAACCGAGGTAGAATATCTTGGGTTGATTGTATGACCCGGACAAATAACTCTAGACCCAGTCAAGCTGGAAGCCATCCACAAGTGGACCCCACCAACTACAGTTAAAGCAGTCCGATCATTTATCGGGTTCTGCAACTTTTATAGGAAGTTTATATCAAACTTTTCAGGGATCAGCTGCCCCCTCCATGATTTAACCAAGAAAACGACGACCTGGAACTGGACATCAGAATGCCAGAAAGCCTTTGAAACTTTACAGCAAGCATTCCTGACAAAATTGGTACTTCAACTTCTGAAGACGGAGAAACCCTTCTGGGTGATGATGGACGCCTCTCTCACGGCTTGTGGAGGAGTGTTGATGCAAAAGGATAACAATGGTGATCTTCATCCTTGCACATACTTTTCAAAAACGTTTTCTCCGGAAGAACGGAACTATGACATCTATAACCGGGAGCTACTTGCAGTTATTCATGTACTTGAGGATTGGCAACAATACCTTACGGGAACTGAACACCCTGTCACCATACTCACCGACTACAAAAACTTAGCATACCTCAAGCAACCTCACAAACTGTCACGCAGACAGGCCCGGTGGATGTTATTCCTCCAAGATTTCGATCTTAAGTTTCAGCACACACCTGGAACTCAGATGGGACCAGCAGATGCCCTTTCTTGATGAGCAGAAGTAGACGTCTCTCATGACAATCAGGATGTCATCCTCATTCCTGAAGACCACTTTGTCTGGATCATTGATACCGCTCTTCAAGATAAGATTATCCAATCTTCCCCATCTGACCTCCTCGTACTCTCTGCATTAAAAGCCCTCCAGGAAGGGTCCCCACTATTTCTGAGAACTCTTCACTCAGACTGGAGATATGATGACAATCTTCTCTACTTTAAAAATCGACTCTATATACCGGAGGGTGCATGACATGATTTAGTACACTCTGTACACACCTCCCCTGCCAGCACACACACTGGGATTTTCCGTTTACAAAACCTCCTTCAATGCAATTATTGGTGGCCTGGATTGAGCACCTATGTTCACTAATTTGTTGTTGGATGTGCTCTCTGCCAGGCAAACAAAACAATTACCCATCCCGCCATCCC
>JBBPLU010000624.1:0-13338 GCA_038089935.1 Boletellus emodensis | reverse complement strand
GCAGGTCCGCATATAAAAATCACAGAAGAACCTCAGGGACATATATGTCTCTTCGTACGCACCCTCCCTCTCAGCTCGTCCACGCGACCGCGTTCGTTCTCGGAGGGTGCGTGACCCCTCTGGACGAGACAATGTAATGTCGTTTGCGGCCATTGGTCAGAGGAAGCCGAGTGCGAACACAGGCCTGCCCAAGCTCCCAGAGGTCAAGCTCAAAGATTGCCAAGATCCGACACGAGACCGGCATGCCTCCGCACGTCCACTTCAAACGCGTTACTGGCGACGCGGCCACAATCAAGGGCGCCGTGCGGGCGTTCTGGGTCCACCGCTGAGTCTGTGTCGCCTGCCCCGGCGCACAACACCGCAAGGGGCCGGTCAAGTCCTGGTTCGCGACGAGAGACGGCAAGCTTACTCTGATGCACATCATCCAGGAGCGCTACGCCAACTCGGACTTGGCGTTCCAGTCCGCGAGACACATCGACCCCGGACGAGGTGCGTCACCGCGCGGCTGGGATAGAATCTTCCGGGTTCAACAGGGGACGCTGTGGAAGGTGGACGATTCGGTCGCGCACCAGGTCATCACCATAGTGATGTTCAAACGCCCAGAGACTACAGACGACCGAAGAAGTGTCGTTGGAGAAGCGAATCGTGTTTGTGCATATCGGGATTTGACCTCGCCCTTCTTCTCGTGCAAGGGGTTCAGATCTGCGGACGTTCACCTGGTCTCTCCTAGATGGATGCCTTGTGTGTCGATCTTGTATGAGTGCACCCTCAGATTGACGTCGGTACCACCAGGAAGATCCGTTCGTACCTTTTTTTCTCCCTTCATCCACTTGCAGTCTTGCCGTTGTACGATACACAAACGCACTCGTTTCTTGATATGCTCTATGCTCGATCATGTATCCATCCACCTTGACTATCCAGACGAGTTCAGCGTACTCGTCCGCCACGGCGTCTCGCAGGACAAGCCAAGAAGTAAGGACGAGATCCAAGCCGTTTCCGATGCCGTCAACGTCAATGGAACATGGACGCGCACAGCGAATACCACGAAGGATACCGGACCACGTACGACGGTGCCCGAGGGCGGGTATGGTCGTGTTGGGCTTCGGTCGTCACCCCCACAATGTCGTCGGTCATGTCGGGTGCTGCATGTTCTAAAATACGATGGACGACCGACTGTGGCCTAGAATCCGCTGCAGCCGTGCCAGTGCAGTTCCGTGACGGGTCCAAAGGCGAGTGACGTCGCGAAGCAGTGTGCAATAGGTAGACGGGTACCTAAGAGACCTGGGACTGGAGTGGAGCCAGAAGGCCAAACAGGAATTGACGGTAGGTGTAAAGACTACCTGCATAGATGGTCGTTGGGACTGGGCATCCAAATGAGAGCGAGGAACGAGAGCGCGGAAGGCGACTTTATTTTTGACTGTATTAGAGGGCCGAACGAACGGAAAAAGAAAGAGCCAGAGGAATTGGTAGTACTACAGCACCATGATGGAAACGTCATTCGATCGGCCCGTTCACTAGTCACATGACACTTTACTTGGCGGCTGCGGGCCACTGCAAAGCCAGATCGAGGCAATGACACAGTACATGATCGTCTGAGCGCGACTAGTAACGTATATACGCCTAAATTCTCCCAACTTCGGCAGTGTGTGGCACCCATCCAATTCGAAAAAGCCATCCCAAGATCATATCAACGCACGCCGCCGCAGCCCACGCTCCGATCCCTGTGGTATGATGATATCACCCCCCGCGCGCCACGGCCACGTCTGCACTCACGCCCCCTCCTCCTCATCCGGCCCACACAGTTCCGCCTCATCCAGCGCTTCCCTCACCTCCCACGCACGCTCCCCATTCTTGGCACCCGCCACATCTCGATCGACCGCGAAGCGCGCAGCCGTGTCCAGATCGAGTCGACCCTCGAGCGCATCCACGACTAGACGGCCCACGATTGGCAGAAACTGACGGACGGCACCGTGAGCAAGATCTCACTCCATGACGTGCGTCCCCTCCAAGGGAATCATGCAAGACGAGGAAAAAGAGCAGTCACGAGGCCTTACCTTGAAGGCGTGTCCGCTCCCCGACGTCGCGAGGAACAAGGTCGGATCTCCCGGAAATGGTCCGATGACCCAATCGCCGTCAGGCGCGTCGGTATACCTTTTGGAAGAAACTAGGTTAAGAACGCTGCACCAACGAAAGAGGATGGGGTCCTGCTACAAAAAAATAACAATGATAACACGAACATGGCATGCACTCGTGATGTCGGTCACATCATCGACTCGGACTCGGTCCCGGAGGCATCCCACCTGACTCCGCCTCGGGGGGCAAGCACAAAACGTGATCACGCACGGATAGCACTCCCGCGAAGATCAGCGAAGATAAGGCCAACCAATCAACCATCAAACCGGTCAAAAACCGATCTTGTGCTCACAGGGGCTTCGAAGGAGCAGAAGAGAACACCCCTAATGGGAGGTGAGACCGTTGGACAAGACCCGCGCCGACTCGGAAGGATCTCGAGGACCCCTTTTTGTTTTTGGCTTCGTCGAGGCGGCGTCAACCAGAACAAAAAGGGGGATAGAGATCGAATGGAGATTCCAAACGGTCGAAAACAAGCTTCACGTCACACGTCCCGCCTAGTTGGCGCCAAACGTTGCAGCCGCATGGAAAGGGCTTATCTCGTGGCGTGAGTGACTGGTTACCAGCCGATATGATATGATACCCCACCGAGAGCCGAATGAAAGCAGATAAGAAGTCCACGATCACAAAGGCACATGAAATGGCGGCTAGGTGCATCTTTTCGCGCGCGATTACGCATGACATCCTGTATGAGGCACCCAATATCCGTCGGGTATTACGGGCGCAACTTTGCGCGGCCCTCGAGATCCCACACCATAGCCGCATGCGGCCGTTGGGGGGATAAAAAGACGGGCGCAAGCAACGAGGCTGACACACGTTCGAGGAACGCAAGAATGGAAAGGAAAGAACGACGTAAGGACGAACGCGACACTCACCAACACATTCGCGTCCCAGACCATGGCCTCTTTGCCAGTTCAGGATACACTCTCCCGAGTGTCTCCCGTAACGCCTGCAGTGCTGATCGTGGCACACGAAGACCATCGCCTCCATTGGGATGGCTCGTGATTGTTCGGGGCGTCGATATCATTCGAGCCAAACCACGATCGTCATCGCTGGCTATCTGCGAGACGGAGATCAGGTGGGTGTGTCCAGCTGTGTGCCTGCCGAGTTTGATGATTCCATCTTCAGTGGGCTATCGGTGAATTAGTCAGTACAATGAGCACACAAGTACGTGCTGATAGGACATGGTGACAGCAGGGACGCTCGCTGAGCGGCAAGAATACGTCAACCACCCTGTGGTCAAAATAGAATGGCACGAATATCGAATGGCGCATGAAATGGCACGTTGAGTAACAAACTCGAATGGTAACCAGTTTACGCAGCGGGAGCAGCCGACGCCTGCAAGGGCCAACCAGGCAGCCACGCCCGCGGTTGACTAATTGCTGCCAAATGGCGAGAAAATCGGCGTGGAGTGGAGAGTCATCGCCGTAAGTGTATCGACTGAACCAGTGACCTTTTTCGGGTATATACGAGACCAAAATAGCTCGGGCGTGGGAGTCAACGTCAACGAGGAGATAATCATAAGGCAGGTCGCCCATCTCGCGTAGGGTGCGATGCAAGCGCACCGGATGCGGCAGAGTATCGATGGAAGAAAGAGGACGAAAAAAGGAGATACGCACCGGGAGGATGTAGAGCCCGCTGTCAAAGTCCAAGAACACACACGTTCCCTCGTATCTCTCTCTCTCTTCCACGCTGAGCTGGATGGTCGCCAGGCTCTGGCTAGAGAAGCAGGTCACGGTGCTCGTCCCTGAGGAGCCGACTCCGCTTACCCCGTCGCCAGGCATTTCGAGTCGAGCTGCAACTCGGGAAACGTCGACGCGGTCCAGGATCCGATGGTGAGTATGACCGTGTTCCCCTCAAAGCACGCACCGTCTCTACACGTGACGCCCGTCGTCCGCCCGTCCCTGTCCTTGACAAGGCTGACGACCTCGCTGTCCCCGATCACCTGCCCGCCCATCGCCTTGACGTGGTGGAGAAGGATGTCTACTGCCCGTGCCGCCTCTGCCCAACCTCCCTCTGGATTGAAGTAGCCCGTGTAGCTTGTGAGCGGGCCGATTCGGTGTGCATCCGAGTCCAAATCCGAGGGTGTCGGAGTGCCAACGGTACTGGTAGAGCGACGGAGGGAGGATACAAGTTTGGACCGGATCGCCGTGGCGTCTGGGAGATCATGGATGGGTGCACCCAGCTGGCGATCATTTTCCCTCAATCTGTCGTCAAAGCTGTCGCCGCCGACGTTGACGACACCACACCTGGGAGTCCAGGTCGAGATTGAAAACGTGCCTCACACGCGCTTGGACGCACTCGTGATAGCAGCCTTGCCACATGGGCTGCTTCCATGCCTCCATCGCCTCTCTCGCCAGTCTGGCATAAAATATGTCGCTATAACACGATCTGACGACTGTGTGGGATGGTGTGGGGTGAGCGCCCTCGGTCGGTGTTGCAAACGCACCCTTGTTGATGTCCGTGCTGGCGGCATCGATGGCAGGCAGCTGCTTCGCGCGATCGAGGACAGTCACCCGTGTGTAGCCACGCTGGAGAAGGTGCAGCGCCGTGGAGAGACCGAATGTGCCAGCGCCAACGATGAGAAAGGCGGCAGAGGACATGGACATGTCTGCCTCAATTTGGGCGGCGCTTGAAAGCCATCCCCCTATCTGCCCCTGGCCATGACGTCACTGCACATCCCTCGCCACCACCCATGTCCCATCGTCCGTCGCGTTTCCCGTCCCCGCGCACACGCTGACCCGCCCCCAGACGACGACGACCACACCGCTCACTTTGTCTCCGACACCCCGACCCACGACGCGCTCCTCCCCAGCAGGCGTGGGCCCAGTCTCGCAGGGGACCGACCCGTCGTCGACGCCTACGCGGGCTACGACCCCGGCATGGCCGGCGGCACACGCGAGCGCGGCCCGTGTTCCATCCCAGGCATCCCTCACATGGGACCCGAGTGTATCACGCCCACGCCCGTCTCCCTCGGTCCGTCTCCCATACACCCCCCCGCGGTGCACATCAGCCGGGGCTACGAGCGCGACGGGAGCGAGTACGAGACCGAGCCTCGGTCGCCGTCTCCTGCGACGGGCCCAGGACAGGCCTCAGGCGTGCGACACGACACCGGTCCGGGCTCCGCGAACGGCGCACACACCCACACCGTCCGCGCACACCCCAAATCGCGCATCGGCACGCGCATCGCCGGTCCGTCCCGCCCCACGTACCTCTTTCCCGTGCTCACCCGCCCCGCTGATAGGCCGCGTCGAACAGCTGGCCGGTAAAGTGTTTGGCAAACGTCACGTGGTGGGTGCCCTCGCGTCCATCCCATCACACCGCTGACCGGTTGGGGACACAGAACGGGCATCTGTGACGACGCAGGTCTCGTGTAAGATAACGGCGCCACCTTGTTTCCGGGGCTAGTTGTTGTACTGTACAGCGTGGCAGTGTCGGATGTACTCTTTTTCCCTATCTTGAATCTCTGTGCATCGCGGGAGACAGGATTCGGTGGCGATACTAGTTGCCACCATACCGCAAGGGGATGCCAAAATACCGCCGGGTGCCCGAAAGCGCCCTGATACCCGGCTGGTCTGTGGGATTGTACCGCACGATGGCTTCGCTTTATCCCTACCTGTTTAAAATCCATTATTGTCCCAATGTGGAGTCTGCCCGCCTTGACCCATCCTTCAGCCACCAGCCTCTCGATTGTACTCCCTCCGACCGCCACAGCCGGTAGTCCACCTGAACGGTCCCAGAAGGGCAGCGGTCGGGGTAACGGTTGAGCCCCCTGATAAGAGCTTTCGCAGGCTCGAAACCGCATCTCCCACCCGCTCCTTTGCCTATCACTGCACGTTCTGTCCTGACGCAACAGGCCTAACGCGGTCCCGAATGCCGATCCCCGGAGAGGGGCGTCCGACGGACGCAGCATACAGGACGGACAACCCAGGTCGGCCTCTCTCTCGTACATAGACCCCACCCCGGGCACGCTTCGCCTGCCCAGGCTCGGGGCCCAGTGAATGCAGGATGCAGTCTTTCGTTGGCGACGCGAGCAGGAGCGCTCGAACCACTTTGCCCTCGTCCGTTGCCACGTGTATTTCCTTTTATATCGACAAGAACCATTTGGCATGCTCATCTCACACGCCACGTCGACCAGACCACACCTACACGGTACTGGAGGACACGTCGGGTGCGACCGCATCAGACGATGCCAAGGTTACTGAGAACAAAGGCCGAGTGCATGGGCCACGTCGCATGTCAACCCCACGGAACATACCCCAAGGACGTGTGCGGGGCCTGCACGAGCAACGTGGTCGATCTAGACGTGCAGATGCAACCCGGGTAGCACGTCCGAACTGGTCAGCGAGCACGAGGACGACCAGTACTCACCTCATAGTCGCCCACCGCGAGCGGACCAGACCGGGACCTGAAGCGGATGCCGATCAGGAGCCTATCGGGGTTCGATCCGGACGCGGGGAGCGTGCCGAGGAAGCTACAGACAACGTCGAAACACACAACAAAACGGGTAGGAGCGCGTGGTCCATACAGGCGCCGGGCGAGCCCAGCGAGCTGGAAGGTAAAACGGCCGTGACAGACAACCTCGACGGCACCCAGGGCCATCCAGAGGACTGCGGAAGCGATTGCTAGGTCGATCTGGACGCAGTCACCAGGGTGAACAGATCGCGTCAGGTGCAGACAGAGCCGACTGGGACCTCGAGAGCGTTGTCAATGGCGTGCACGGCGACCAGGAACGTCTCGAAGGCGACGGAGACGAACGCGTCCACGATACGAGCGTATGAAGTCCACCTAGGAGAACAGATGCGTTGACCCACCGGCCGTCAAGCGTGACCCGGAACACGAGCCTGGGCATGCACCAAACAACTTGCACCGACCGCTCGAGACCTCCCGACGACGAACAGCAGCGAGCGCAAGGCCCAAACGGATTGACGCGCAACGTCGGGTTGCAGAGGATGCCGAGCCGGGGGTATCGACGAGCTGGGAGTGATCAAGCGCTATTGGGGGCGCTGGAAGGCGGGTTGGCGATGGTGATGAATTAGGTGGTGGATGGCGCAACGAGTGGTCGGCGCAACGAATTGACATGAGAGCGCCAGCCGAAGACGACCCGATGGATCCGTGCAGGTGCCAGGTACAGCCAACGGGACACGTACCAGAGCCATCCACATTGTCTCATGGACATCCCCGGACGTCCCACAGGGCACCCATACCTACTGCGATACCGAGGACGACTGAAGCTAAACGCGAGGACAGCCGGCTGTACGAGGCGACTTCACCACATCGAACGGCCATGTCAAGGTCGTATCGGACGAGTCGAAGTGATCGGACGTGATCTACACGAACTGGAGATGCAGAGGGTGTTACCCCAGGGCAAGAGGAACGAGGACAATGAGCTAGAGGCGGCCGCGCGCCCGCTACAGGACGAGTGCCACTGACGCCAGTCACGATTACGGAATACCACCATCCGTGCACCTCACACAGCCCACAGGCACTGACGTATCACACAGGCCACACAGAAAACAATGAAACCACTGCACACAAGGCTATGTATGGATGTGCGCATGAAGTCAGGAGTTGAGCTGAGCATGCACCAAGCAAATCTCGGTGAGCGGCAGCTTATCCATGACAGGAAGCCAGAAGACCGGACCGTGACCGCAAATGCAACCTACACGTGCTGTACGCTAAGCGTCAGACAGGCTTGACAGGCTATGATCTACACATATGTGGAACCGTTTATTGATCACCCATTTTTCATGAGCCCCCTGGTGGGATATGAAACGCCACTCAGGACAAGCGCAGAGATCCACAGCATTGCCAACGCACCGCAATCAACCCAGATCGAGTTCCTTGTCAACGAGGGATCGGAGATGCCGGATGGGGATAAGATAGATTATACGAGTCGCGGGGGCGAACAAGAGGCGGAGTTGGAGGGGAAGGGGGGGAGGAGGGGGGGAGGCGAACAGGTTCGACGACGACGAAGACGTTGGGTCTGACGAATCCCCCACCCGCTCAAGCTCACCCCTTCTCAACGCGACGACGCCCAATCTTTCTTTCGCCGTCCGCAACCGATTTACTTTCCGCTCACCATATGCATTATCTTTTCCCCCCCTTCGTGCGACATGATCCCTCAGGCCCTTAGGCTTCGGGTTCCCCGTACACGTTCATCAAACTTATCTGTCGCGGCGCAATCTCACCGCTCAGCACGGGTCCACTACACATCTTACTACCGCGACTTGGGAAAAGACCCGGTGTACCTAAAACGGCCCGGAAGGAACGGCGGACTGTTGAGGGGGGCAACCTCCGACAGGGCATTTACACGGTCGGAGGAACGGGGGTCTCCCGTCGTTCGTTCGTTGGGTCCTAAATAGAGTGTCTACTCAAAAAAAAAAAAAAAAGCCCAGGGGCCAGAGATGCGGCCATGAATACATGTGAGAGGAAATAATGCCGTACGACAACAACAATGACGACGAGGCGCATCAATTCCGCGATCGAGAGAGAGATCGCAAGATACGTCATCGCACTAACTCGTGCCATCATGATGTCGTCACTTCTTTTCCTGATCCCTTCTCTTCCCAGCGGTCCAACGTCTTCGACCGCCGCCCAATACCCCCTTCTTCTCAATCTCGTCGTCATACTGCATGGAATGTCAGACAGCTCCAAGTCATACAGCCCAAATGCAACACAACATCGTTGATTACCACTGTCTATAATACTCTACAAACTCTTCAGGACAATCAGAGAGAGAGAGAGAAAAAAAAAAAAGAAACCGTGTACAAGTCCGCATCAACAAGAGTCACACTCACACGCTCTCACATGCCCGCACCAACACGCGTGCCATCCGTCCGTCTCGGATCGCCTCCACAATCACCGACACCTTGTCCCCAAACGTCGTGTCCACGTCCCCGTCCAACCCCGCCGTCGCGTCTTCACCCAACTTGTCCTCCCGCATCCCGTACGCCGCCCCGCGCAAGTTGTCTCTACCGTGGATCGGAATTCCCAGCTCCTCCCGCACAAACGTGTACACCACCCGGGTCCGGGGTGCCAACCAGGCCGACGCCGGCGCTCGGCCGCGCGACGCCAAGTCAAAGAGGGGCGTGTGTGTGGTGGGCGACGACGTCGACGCCATGCTACCCCATCGCACCTCCGACAACGGCACCCCCATGTAAGCGCAGCGCAGCTCCGTCAGCAGGGCAGCAAGCCTGTTCGCCAGGGTCGTTCGGAACGCAGTCACCTTGCTCAGGTCGACCGTCGAGAGATCAAGCACCGCCAGTCCTTCCAGGAGCGGCGCCACCGCCTCGCCCGCCACCTTGGCCATCCGAGGCACCACGTCCATGTTGGTCGTCCGGTCGAGGGCCTCGTACACCTGGGGCAACACCTTGCTCGCGATCTTGTCCACGACTTCCTCCGCTCCAGAAAGAGAAAACTCTTGGCGGATGACATCGCGAACAACCTGGGCAGACAACTGCCTCATCTCAGTGTACAGCGCCCGCAAATCAAGAGCTTGGCAGGCAACAAACAACTGGGTCGCAGCCAGTATTTGAGCAACTTCCAGTGCCGCCAACGAATACCGAGTGGAGATGAGCGCAACGGAACTAGCAAAAAAGGGGTCAGTTTTAGCGACGGCACCACACTCGAAAACCACCCACTTGACGCTCTGGTTGTGCATCTCTGCACTCACATTGTTCACACCGACGTTCATGCCGCCGAGGGCACTCAACTCGGCTGCGTACGATGCCGCAGCAATGTCGAGACCCTTGCACCCAAAGTCAAGCGCACCCTCACCACCCGACAGGTTCCCGGGCAAACCGCGGTTCATGGAAGAGTTGATCAGCTCGGTGAGCTGCACAAACATGAGCCGGCCAATGTGGGCAAGCGACAGCCGAAGATGGTCCATCGCGTTGGTGACCGAGAGCGCTTGGAAATTGCCAGCATGATGGACCGTGCCTGGGAGGCGTCCATCAAGCCGAACATCAGGACATGTTAGATACGCACCTTCCTTACATCCCTCGGCCGGGGGCTCCACGAGTGGATTGTCGGTTGTCGAGTTGACCTCGATGCGGATGGTTTCCTCGGCCCTCTTGATGTCCTCAAACTGGGGACCCAACCACTGCGGAGAGGTCCGGAAAGAGTAGCGATCCTGCCTGAGGACGCCCTGGTCGTCCTCGATCTTAACCTCGACTTCGTTGTGCTGGGCGAACTTGGAGCCAGCGAGGAGGGACCAGATGAGGTGGCCTGCCTCGATTTGACCGGGATGAGGGCGCGCACGGCCGACAAAGGGATCAAAGGAGCCGCGAGCACCCAACATGGCTTCCACGGAGAGTGCAGTCAATACCTGCGAGGGTGAGGTGAGATGTCGACGCGGGAATAGAAGCGACTCACAGCTCCCAGGACGGCGACATCCCTGATACCATTCACGGCGAGGGCAGCGACGCCAGCGCTGAAGGCGGTGCCGTTGAGAATACCAAGGTGTTCCTTGGCCGCGAGGGGGAGAGGGGACGTGTTTGAGAGGGCGAGGGCTTTGTTGGCGGAGTAGAAAGGCAGAACGGAATACGGGGCCGATTGCAAAACGTCTTCGGGAATCGAGGAAGCAGGCGTGCTGGGGGAAATGGGAGACGTATGGCCAGATTGGGTTGCGGGAGTGCCGACGCCAGATGGGAACGATGACACAGTGACGGGGAAGTGTGGCGTGGGATCGGTCACGTGAGAGGGACGACCAAGCATCCACACGCGGATGGCAGGATTCCCAATCAACATGGCGGCGATGTACGAGAGGGAGGAGAGATCTGAAGGGGGGAAATCGACAAGCGAGACGGGCACAGACGGGCAACTACCCACCACCACTGGCCGAGATGCTGCCCCGGAGAGGGACGACCGGGACAAGGCCTTTGTCAATCACCTCGATCATTTTTTCGACCAGCTCCCACCGCACGCCAGACTGGCCGCGGAGGAGCGAGTTGGTGCGGACCAGCATGGCTGCGCGGGTCCATGCGGGAGGCATCGTCGTCGAGGAAACGGGATCCGAGAGAGGCAAGGGTGCTACGAGCGTGTGAGAGACGGGCAAAAAAACGGACATCGGACCGACCAGAGTAAGAAGCATGAGGGGGAGCCGAGGATGGTATGAGAACGCCAGCGTGCTGGTGTTGCAGGAGGGCGGCACCGAGGGCGATGGGGTCGTCGGTGCGGGTGTCAGCGCTGCCACCATAGCCCGTGGATACGCCATAGACAGAAAGGCCGGCCTCGACTTTGGACGTAATGACATGGCGCGAAGCATCGTGAGCCGCACGGAGATGGCCACTCGCGGAGAGGCGCAAGGGGGGTGCCGAGGAGAGAGCCGAGGAAAGAGCCGAGCAGGAAGCGGAGGGAGACGCGGGGAGGTGGCGGGCGACGGCGGCGATTTGGGCGAGGGAGAGGTCGCTGCCCGTGAGGACGACGGGGGCACCGGAGCTGCAGAGGGTCAGTGGGGGAAAGGAGAAGGAGGAGGGGGGCTGACAGGTGGCCGTCGAGCTCGCGGACGTGGGCGATGTACTGGGTGATGAGGGAGGGCATCGTGACTGGGGACAGGGCTCGAGGACGGACGCGGTCTTTTATGCCTGGGCGTCAAAGATCCGACCGCTGAATTGGCGTTCGGCCATGCACTCGCCATGCAAAAAATTAAAAACATAAATATTCGGACGTTGCACGCAGACAAGATCGAGATCAGCCCATTGCCATTTTTGGAATGGCCGGTAAAGCTCCGCTTGATCTCAGATCCACCGCAAAAACAACGATAACTCATCGCCTCATCTCGCCGCACGACACTGCAATCGCGACTCGGACGCGCCTTCATGAAAGCTCGGACAACTCCCTTGATGGCGCAGATTCGGTCGCCCGTCCTTGACGACCCTGCCATCATCAACGTTGATCCAAAGCGAGGCCAGGCAGTCCGTCCCTGGCAGTCCCACCTCAATGTGCGAATAGATGGCCAGTCGGGGTTTGATTAATCAAGTCCGAGTCGTCGGTAATTATCTACAGGTCCATGTCGTACTTGGAGGTGCTGCAAAAAGTCGCTCTTTTACAGTTTGATGTAGAGCATCATCAACAATGACATCGATAGCCGCCCGCTGCCCGGCGGGCTCACAGCCATCAAAGTCAAGGTAGTGGTATCACGTGACTATGCTGTGTCGTCCGAATGTCAAGTAGAGGTTTAGAGTTCATTAAATATAGCATTGTCTAACTTGAACGCCGTCGTTCGCCGGACCCATGTGTCCGCTGATACCCGGCATCAGTTAGCTGGTGCGGAGTACAGTCGACTCTGTCACAACCCATGCGCCTCGGGACCAATCTTGGAGCATGGGTTTTGGGGTGTATGGGTTGTCAGGGAGGCCATACAGTGGTAGCCGAGCACTCGGGGCGTCCAGGGATGCATGGGTTACGGGGTGTATGGGTTATATTGGGTATGGGTTATATCAGAGTCGACCCAACACGGCTCGCATGTCGTGCGTGACATTAGGTCACAAGCAAGCCTCCTCGGTGCTGCCCCGATCACACACACGCCGTATTTCGACTCAAACCGGCCTTCACGGACACACACCGCTCTCGTTCGACACATACCCTGATGTGCTGGCAATGTCGTCCTCCAAACGAGACACCTCGCCCACGGCGGCGCCGACGTCAACGGGTCATATCCTCATCCGCAGCCTCCAATATACCCCCGTGTGCCTCTTCGCTCCCGCACTGTTCACGACCGCGTCGTTCCTCGTCGTCGTCCTGTCGCCTCGGTTGTCTTTCCCGAGACGTCGTGTGAGGTTGCTCGCTCTGCCCTCACCCTCGACACATCTCTGGGAAACCCGTCTTCCAATGACGCCCCTGTGCGAGATGATATCAACACTGGGGAATGTCTGCGGCGCAGTACGTCGGCCTTCACCTTGCTCGACGGGCTTGCCTTTCCCGGTCTTTGAAACAAACAGTATCCATCAATGCCAGCCGCCATCAGCCCATCAGCACCAGCGATAAGAAGGCCTCTCGTCCATCGGTGCATGGGGGCATATCCTGGCAAGTCGGGCGTCGATCAACTCGTCCTACACCACGTCAGCAAGCACGAAATATAAAAAAACCGCCGATACATCGATCGACATCGATCGAAAAGTTCGAGCACGCGTGCGACGAACGTGTTCCTGTCACAGCACCCCATCATATCAAGGGATAGCCTCGCAGACCCCATCGTGGTCGTGA
>JBBPLU010000623.1:0-13340 GCA_038089935.1 Boletellus emodensis | reverse complement strand
TCATGATGACTCGTATCCAACCATGTGATCATGTTGGGAGTCACTCTGACTCGGTATGACTCGGAATGACTCGGTTCCGAGTCAGTATGAGTCAGTAGGAGTCATTGTTGTAGAATGTTTCATATGTTCATCATGCACTGCCTCATGACTCATGCTGAGTCATGGTGAGTCATGGTGACTCAGTCCCTGACAACCGGTGAAACCTTTTTTCCCGGTTTCTGGAGACTTAGAACAATTCCTAATGATTAGTGTGCTTCATTAGTACAATTAGCCCCTGAAGCGATCTTTTCCGATGCTTCCGAGTGTTCCGAGCTTCCCGAGTTTCCGGTTCCGAGTTCCGAGCTTCCTGACCACTTCCGATCACTTTTGAGTGACTTTTTACTCGGTATCATCAGAACTTTGGGAAGTCATTTCAGAACTTCAGGAATGTGTCCGGAACCTCCGGAACTCTTCAGAACTTATGTTATTAATCCTTATGTAGGATTTCAACAAAGACAACATCAAGATGTCAGGAAACAATGAAAGAACCACCGAGCTGAAAGCAGCCTTACCCGCTGACTTTTCAAGAGATACCGCTGACGCACAGCGATGGATGCTAGCTATATTGGCCTACTTTATTATCAATGAAGGAACCTACCGGAATAATGACAAAGTGATGATCTTGACCTGCCTTAACAAGATGAGCAAAGGCAGAGGGGTAGTGTTTGCTGAATTATACTATAAGAAGCTGCAAGGATTGCAAGCTGGAACTGGGGTAACATGGGACCAGTTTACTGAGGATTTCTCCTGCTTGTTTGTGCCAACCAGAGAAAAAGAGAGATCTAGGAACAATCTCTACGACATGCGACAATCGCAGTATTGTGATGATAAAGAAACTGGCCTGACTCCAAGAGAGAAGAGAGGTGACTTTGATGCTTTTATAGTGAGCTTTGAGCTAGCCGTGAGCTGAGCTGAAATGGATGCAGGACATGACGATGTCCTCATAGATGTCCTCTGACGAGGAGTGGACTACAAGCTGGCCAATATGATGGCTACGATCAATCCTCAGCTGACGAAGTGGAAGGATTGGATTACAAAAGTGCAGGTGTTCAACAAGAATATCTTGAGACTGCAGAAGCTGAGAGAAAGGAGGAACTACATTCCCCTCCCCAGAGGAGGATCTTCCTGCTCCACCAGAGACCCTAATGTGATGGATATTAACGCCATTCAACTTACCCCAGTAGAACGAGCAACTCACATGAGGAATAATCAATGTTTCATATGCCACCAGGTCGGTTGTTGATCCTCCAATCATCCTCATACTAGAAGAGGAGGGAAATCTCCTAACTCTGGATCTTGGCCCAGGCCTCAGGCAGTCAAAGTAGTAGAAGTCATTGAAGATGACCTCTTTAAATTCCTTGATGGGTCAGAGTTCCCCAGAGAGGAACTTCTCTGCATTCTCAAACTATGTACTCCGGCTGAAAAAGAGGAAGTCCAGAAGTTAACAACTCCAGAGGGTTTTTGAAAGGGAAAAGAAGGTCAATGGCTCCTTTTCCCTTCCCAATAATTGTTGCTCCTGTAATTGTATCCGGACCAAACTCTAGAGCAATCAAAATCCCCATTCACCTAACAGACAACAAGAAAACCATTGATGCTATGGCATTTATTGATAGCAGAGCAACTGGATGCTTCATTAGCAAATTCTTGGTACTACAACACGGGCTGAAGACCCAAAGGTTGCGATATCCAATCTTAGTCCATAACATAGACGGAATGCAAAATAAAAATGGAATTATACGATCAACTGTGACTCTTCTTCTTCAAACAGGAAAGAGGAAAGAGAAAACCAGGTTCATGGTGATAGACTGTGGAAACGAGAAAACCATCTTGGAAATGACATGGCTGAGGGCTGTAAACTCAAAAATCAACTGGACAGAAGGGAGGATTTCTATCCCCGAATCCAAAAACAATATAGGAGATTCCGACGATCAACAATACCTAATCCGTTACCTAGAACAACGAGAAACCATAGCACATACCACCATCTCTACCAAGTTAGCACAAAAAGTAGCTAAGGACACCACCCAACTCCCTCTCTAATATCGGGAATATGCTGATGTTTTCAGAGAACTGACAGAAGGAGAGTTACCATCTTTATGTCTCTATAACCATGCCATCAAATTTGATGACTCATTTGTGCCAAAGGTGGCAAAGGCATACCTATTAAATCTGAAGGAACTCCAAGCTTATAAGGATTTTATAGCAGAACATTTAAAATCCAGAAAGATCAAATCCTCAAAATCTCCCCAAGCTTCGCTGTTCTTCTTTGTTCAGAAGAAAGATGGAGGACTACATCCCTGCCAGGATTACAGATATCTTAACAAGTACACCATCAAGAATGCCTACCCCCTTCCCCTAATCCTGGACCTCATCAACAAATTGAAGAACGCTACCCTCTTCTCTAAATTTGACATCCAATGAGGGTATAACAATGTGCTCATAGAACCAAAAGACACCTGGAAGGCAGCATTCATCACCCCACTTGGACTATTTGAACTGCTGGTGATGTTCTTCAGAATGAGCAATTCTCTGCCAACATTCTAGGCCATGATGAACGACATCTTCGGAGATATGATTGCAGAAGGATGGTTAGAGATTTACATGGACGACCTCATCGTACACATGGATGATGACCCAGAAGAACACCATCGAAGAACAATCCATGTTTTACAATGAATGAGAGAACATAAGCTCTTTCTTAAGCTTTTCAAGTGCTCATTCAATGTCATGGAGGTAGAATACCTAGGGTTGATCGTACAACCAGGACAAGTCACTCTCAACCCAGTCAAGCTTGAAGCCATTTACAAATGGTCTCTACCAACTTCAGTTAAAGCAGTCTGATCGTTCATCGGGTTCTGCAACTTTTACCGAAAGTTTATACCAAACTTTTCTGGGATCAGCCACCCCCTCCACAATCTAACAAAAAAGACAACCACCTGGAACTGGATCTCTGATTGCCAGAGAGCTTTCGAAACACTATAGCAAGCATTTCTCACTAAACCAGTGCTTCACCTTCCTAAAACTGAGAAACCCTTCTGGGTTATGATGGATGCTTCCCTCATGGCCTGTGGTGGAGTACTAATGCAAAAAGACAACAATGGAGATCTGCATCCCTGTGCATACTTTTCAAAGACGTTTTCTCTGGAAGAGCAAAACTATAACATCTACGATCAGGAGCTACTGGCAGTAATCCGTGCACTTGAGGATTGGCAACAATACCTTATGGGAACCAAACACCCAGTCACCATACTTACTGATTATAAAAATCTAGCGTACTTTAAACAACTGTATAAGTTGTCATTGAGGCAGGCTAGATAGATACTATTTCTCCAAGACTTCAACCTCAAATTTCAACATACTCCTGGGACTCGGATGGGACCAGCCGATGCCTTTTCTCGACGAGCAGAAGTAGACACCTTCCAAGATAACCAGGATGTCATCCTTATCCCAGAGGATCATTTTATCAAGATCACCGATACTACTCTCCAGGACAAAATCACCCAATCTTCTCCATCTGACCCTCTCGTACTCTCTGCACTAAAAGCCCTTCAAGAGGGATCTCCACTATTCCCATGAACTCTCCACTCGGACTGGTGATATGAGGACAGTCTCCTTTACTTCAAAAATCAACTCTATGTACCAGAGACCGCATGTCACAATTTAGTACATTCAATACATATCTCTGCAGTGGGCACGTATGCTGGGATCTTCCATTTACAAAACCTCCTTCAATGAGACTATTGGTAGCCTGGATTGAGCACCTATGTTCGCTGATTTGTTGCCGGGTGTGCCCTCTGCCAGGCGAACAAAGCAATCACTCATCCTACCATCCCACTCTCCGTTCCCCTCAGAAATGCCTCTCGCCCCTTCCAGTTTATTTCTATGGATTTGATCACTGCTTTGCCCTCTTCTCTTGGTTATGATGCTGTCCTGGTCGTGGTTGACCAAGAGCTTATTAAGGGGGTAATTTTCTCTCCTTGCCACTCTGACATCAATGCAAAAGGTGTAGCCCAACTCTTTTTCAAACATATCTTCCCTCAATTCAGCCTACATGACAAATGCACCTCCGATAGGGGTCATCAATTTGCCTCAGCCTTTGCATGGGAACTGGCCTGCCTCTTGGAATACAACGTAGCACTATCAACGGCCTACCATCCTCAAATGGATGGAGAAACAGAATGTGTCAATCAGGAATTGGAAACCTATCTCCACATCTTCTGCCAAGGAAATCCCATGATCTGGGCGGAACTTCTTCCCATGGCAGAATTCGTGCACAATTCCACAGCACACTCCATGATGAAGCAATCTCTGTTCTCATTAATGATGGGCTATAAACCTCGTGCCTACCCCTCCCTAGGAAAAATGTTCCTCTCAGCACTGGAACAAAGGCTTACCCTTTTGGAGAAAGCCTGAACTGAAGTGCAGCATGCTCATCAGATTGCACAGCAAACTATGAAGGAATGGATCAAAACCAAGTTCCGCCCCTGGAAACATGGTGACAAGGTGTGGTTAGATAACAAAAACCTGAAACTGCATTACCCTTCTAGAAAGCTCGCGCCTAAACGAGAAGGACCTTTTGAGATTGAACAGGTTGTCACTCCTGTCACCTACAAACTCCGCCTTCCCCCCACCTGGCGAATTCACCCAGTGTTCCATGCTAGCCTCCTACATCCTTATAAAGAAACTAACAAGTTCGGACCAAATTTTATCCACCCACCACCTGACGTAATTGATGGAGAAGAACAATACAAAATTGATCAGATCCTTTCCCAGAGGTACTGGAACACGAAGGCAGCATTTGATCCATTGGAAGAGTTACTTATCCACAGAAAATACCTGGAAACCGGAATGGAACTTGACAGATTCCCAGGCACTACTTTCGGAATATAAAGCTGCGCATTCCCAGGCTTTTCCCTCAACCAGACAACAAAGAAACTGACACAAGCCTACTGTAAAGTACCTACAAATGTTCTCCCTCTCTGATTCTACCTCTACTCTTCTCATCCTTTACTTTGCTTTCATTTTTCTCCCTCTTTTTCTAGTTTCTTTCTGCCTCTGGGACACCCACAGGTGCATCCTCAGCAGGGGAAATGCCATACAATATGGGATATCCTTTAGACCCCACTAAACCCCACCATCCACTGTCCCTGATCCTTGGGAAGCAGACATACCTATGGTTAACGGAACTCTCATCCTGACTCCTGTGGAACCTGAGCCAGGCTGGTCTCTGAGTTTCACATTGTCCTTTCCAACCGAGGACACTACAAACAGCGGTTGAGATAATCCCGAACTGTGGTGATCCTTTCCCTGTGCCGATTTTCTCTTTTATTTCTCACCCTTCTCCCTTTTCTACTTTTTGTGGGCCAGCTGGAAGAGACCAGCTGGAGCTTCCCAAACACTTGTGGCCTTCTTTGCTTGTATTTTCCCTAGACCTTCCTACCTCTACCATATTCCTCCCTTCCACACCACAAATCATTTAGATCCTGATTCCTTTTGGCATCATCTCCAAGGGATAAGTTCAATCCTACCTAGAATTCCTATGGCAATCCCCATGATAGACTCTTCCCAAGAATCTCCAATCCTCAGAACTAGAAGACTCTTCCATTTCCAATTAACCCAACTGATTTTTGATCTCTTGGAGCATCCTCCAGTAGTCTATTGACTAGAAAATACCCCACACCTGCCAGAGAACTGCTTCTTTTCCTGTGTTTATAATCCTCTATTCTTTCTTCATACGAACTAGAACTGCAACCATCACTCAAATAACTTTGGATAGGGCTCAAGGAAACCTTTCCCCTGACACAAGGAATAACATCGGTTTAGCTCTTTCCTCCCTTGCTGTGGCTAGAGAAGCTCTCACCACATTCTCCTTACTAGTCCATCTGAATGAAGCCATAGCGGAACTCCCCTACCACCTTATCAGAGATCCTCTATGTCTCAGGTTGGCTTCATTGTCCTCTAGAGAACTGGACTGGTATCATGGATGAGGAGAGTATGCATTGGATTTTGTGAACCCCTCTGAACTCGGAACAAACGGGATCTTATCCGATGCAACCTCTTCATTCTCAGAGGACATGTAGCAGAGTACAGAGAATTCCCCACAGGGAAACTCTTCTCGAGGAACGCCAAGCATCAACCTCATCCCTGCTAGACTGAACTCTGGCACACCGATCCCCAACCAGAACACCCTCTCCAGAAATGCCCAACCAATCCCAATACCTCCTCCCACTCCTAAAGTAGAATGAATACTCAGAAGAGGAACTGGATCTTTTGCGAGACTGGGTAGACATGCTCTATCGAATACTTGTTTTTTGAGGAGAACTTCCTCACCTTCCCCCAATAACCCTTCATGAACTGGAGGGAACTGTCACAAACAAGGCATTAGTCCTCGAGCAGCAGTGGTTTGACTCCTTTTATGATCATCCTTTTGCTTGTTCCGTCTATGCTGACGACTTATTATATGTACTTGAGGGACGTCCTTTCGAAGGGATCAATAACCTCCCTTACCCGGTCTTCCATTCCTCTGTAACCGGGTAAGTATCACCTTACTTCTGATTCACTTCCTATCACATCGGACGTTACACTCCCCTTGACCCATTTCTTGCTGCGGTCACGTTTTCCCACCTACCATAACCAGGCACCTCCCCGATATAGGCAAAGGTACCTTTGCCCATACTTAGATGACTCCCCTTATAGCCCATGGGTACAGCTCTGTCTGGGTATTTATAATGACCTACTGTACAAAGTATTCTCTAGCTAGTTCTACGCAATCTACGTGCTAGTTCTGTTCTCTCCGCGAGTCCTTGAGAGGATAGCAAGATTTCTGACTTCGACATCAATGGTTACTTCAAGCATACGCTCCGGAACTTCGCATATACGTAACAAAAGAACTAGCTCTCTTCTCATCCCTGCTCTTCATAGTAGGACTCCTCCACTACCACCATGTCGTACCAACCCCCAGCTGAGGACGACTCCAACGACGCTATCCCAGTAGACGCACCAGAACACCCCCGTTCCCCATCACCCCAACCATCAGTACTGGATTTTATAAATCCCTACCAGGCAGTATTACCAGTACCTTCCACCAGGATAGCCTCCAGCTCTCGGAGACCTCAACCTCCTCCGAACCCCCTTCTTACCTCTTGAAGGAAGAGAAGAACATCTGGGACTCCCGCTCCCCCAGTCCTAACTACAGAAACAGAAGTGATCGTGCTTCCCTCGCGTACTTCTCCTCCACCTCGCACGCAGCCCACCAAGGAAACTCTAGGACCCGCTCTCCCATTTGAACCTTCCCCTATCCCACAGATAAGAGTACTCTCCATTGAAGAAGAAGAAGAAGACGACATCGAGATGTTGGGAAATAACGACCGAACCTCCAAACCTCAAGTGGCCTTACCCGCCGACTTTTCAGGAGATACCGCTGATGCTCAGCGATGGATGTTAGCCATGTTGGCATACTTCATCATCAATGAAGGAACGTATAGGAATAACGACAAGGCTATGATTTTGACCTGCCTGAACAAGATGAGTAAGGGCAGAGGGGCGGTATTTGCCGAATCTTACTATAAGAAGCTGCAAGGATTGCAAGCCGGAACTGGGGTAACGTGGGACCAGTTCATCGAAGACTTCTCCAGCTCGTTTGTGCCGACCGGAGAAAAGGAGAGATCTAGGAACAATCTCTATGACATGCGACAATCGCAGTACCGCGACAATAAAGAAAGTGGCCTGACTCCAAGGGAGAAGAGAGGTGACTTTGACGCTTTCATCGCGAGCTTCAAGCTGGCCATGGGCCGAGCCGAAATGGATGCTGGACATGACGATGTCCTCATAAATGTCCTCTGACGAGGAGTGGACTACAAACTGGCCAATATGATGGCAATGATCAATCCTCAACCGACAAAATGGAGGGATTGGATCAAGAAGGCACAGGTGTTTAATGAGAACATTCTAAGGCTACGAAAGTTAAGAGAAAGGAGGAACTACATTCCCCTTCCAGGAAGAGGATCTTCTCACACCACTAGAGATCCTAATGCAATGGATGTCAACGCCATCCAACTCACCCCAGTAGAATGAGCAACTCACATGAGGAACAACCAATGCTTCGTCTGCCACTGGGTGGGTTGTCGATCATCTAACCATCCTCGCACAGAAGGAAGAAGATCTCCCAAACCTGGACCTTGTCCCAAGCCTTAGGCAATTAAAGCAGTAGAAGTCATTGAAGATGACCTCTCTAAGTTCCTTGACGGATCGGAACTCCCTAGGGAGGAACTTCTCCGTATTCTCAAAGTATGCACCTCAGCTGATGAAGAAGAAGTGAGGAAGTTAACTACTTCAGAGGGTTTTTGAAAGGGAAACCGAGGTCAATGACTCCATTTCCCTCCCCTATAATCGTCGCTCCTGTATTTGTATCTGGACCAAACTCTAGAGCAATCAAAATCCCCATTCACCTTACAGACGACAAGAAAACCATTGAAGCTACGGCACTTATCGACAATGGAGCAACGGGATGCTTCATCAGCAAATTCCTGGTATTATAACACGGGCTGAAGATCCAGCGGTTGCGACATCCTATCTTGGCACACAACGTGGGTGGAACCCCAAACAAAAATGGAACTATATGATCGACTGTGACTCTTTCTCTTCAAACTGGAGGATAGAAGGAGAAAACCAGATTCATGGTGATAGATTGTGGAAATGAGAAAACCATTCTAGGAATGATGTGGTTACGAGCTGTCAACCCCAAGATAGACTGGGCAGAAGGAAGGATCTCCATTCCTGAATCAAAAACTGACAACGAAGATCCTGTTGATCAACGATACCTGATTTGCTATCTAGAACAGAGAGAAACAATAGCACATACCACCCTCTCTATGGAGTTAGCACAGAAAGCGGCCAAGGACGAAATCAAACTACTGCCCCAATATCAAGAATACTCAGACATATTCGGAGAACCCACAGAAGGAGAATTACCACCCTCCTGGCCATACAACCATGCCATCGAACTCGACAATTCGTTCATACCAAAAGTGGTGAAAGCTTATCCGCTAAACCCAAAAGAACTCCAAGCCTGTAAAGATTTCATAGCTGAGCACTTGAAATCGGGGAAGATTAAACCCTCGAAATCTCCTCAAGCTTCGCCATTCTTCTTTGTTCAAAAAAAAGATGGAGGGCTACGCTCCTGCCAGGATTACAGATATCTGAACGAGCACACCATCAAAAACGCTTACCCCCTTCCCTTGATCCCGGACCTCATCAACAAACTAAAAGATGCCACCCTTTTTTCCAAGTTCGATGTCCAATGGGGGTATAACAATGTACTTATAGAACCTAATGACACCTGGAAGGCAGCCTTCATCACCCTACTAGGATTATTCGAACCACTGGTAATGTTTTTTGGAATGAGCAATTCCCCTCCTACATTCTAGGCAATGATGAATGACATCTTTGGAGATATGATTGCAGAAGGATGGCTGGAAATCTATATGGACAACCTCATCATACATACAGATGACGACCCAGAAGAACATCATCAAAGAACCATTCAGGTCCTACAACGGATGAGAGAGCATAAACTCTATCTAAAACTCTCCAAATGCTCGTTCAATGTAACGGAGGTGGAATACCTGGGCCTGATCGTATGACCTGGGCAGATTACTCTCGATCCAGTTAAGCTAGAAGCCATCCACAAATGGACCCTGCCGACCACGGGTAAAGCAGTCCAATCGTTCATTAGATTCTGCAATTTTTACAGAAAGTTTATACCAAACTTTTCAGGGATCAGCCGTCTCCTCCACGACTTAACTAAGAAAGCGATGACTTGGAACTGGACATCTGAGTGTCAAACAGCTTTTGAAACTTTACAACAAGCTTTCCTGACAAAACTGGTACTCCAACTCCCGAAGACGGAGAAACCTTTCTGGGTAATGACAGACGCCTCCCTCACAGCTTGTGGAGGAGTGCTGATGCAAAAAGATAACAATGGCGATCTCCATCCTTGCGCATACTTTTCAAAAACGTTTTCTCTGGAGGAATGAAACTACGACATCTACGACCAGGAGCTACTCATAGTTATTCGAGCTCTTGAAGATTGGCGACAATACCTTACTAGAATGGAACACCCTGTCACCATACTCACTGACCACAAAAACCTGGCATATTTCAAACAGCCCCACAAACTGTCATGAAGACAGGCCTGATGGATGTTATTCCTCCAAGACTTCAACCTTAAATTTCAGCACACACCCGGAATACAGATGGGACTGGCGGATGCCCTCTCCAGACAGGCAGAAGTAGATGTCTCCCTTGATAATCAAGACATAATCCTTATTCCAGAAGATCACTTCATTCGAATCATCGACACGGCTCTTTAGGACAAAATCACTCAATCCTCCCCAACAGACTCTCTCGTACTTTCCACACTGAAAGCCCTGCAGAAGGGATCCCCCCTGTTCCTGCGAACTCACCAGTCGGACTGGAGATATGACAACAATCTCCTTTACTTCAAGAATTGCCTCTACATATCAGAGAGCGCACAACACGATTTGGTATACTCCATACACACCTCTCCCGCTGGGGCGCACACTGGGATTTTCCATTTACAAAACCTCCTTCAGCGAGATTACTGGTGGCCTGGACTGAGCACTTATGTTTGCTGTTTTGTTGCAGGATGCGCGCTTTGCCAGGCAAACAAAACAATCACTCATCCCACCATCTCACCTTCAATTCCCCTCAGCAATGCCACATGCCCTTTCCAGTTCGTTTCTACTGATTTGATCACTGCCTTGTCTCCCTCTCATGGTTATGATGCCGTCCTGGTCGTGGTCAACCAAGGGCTTACTAAGGGGGTAATTTTCTCTCCTTGCCACTCAGATATTGATGCAAAGGGCGTCACCCAACTCTTTTTCAACAATGTCTTCCCTCGATTCGGCCTCTACGACAAATGCACCTCTGATAGAGGTCCTCAATTTGCCTCCACCTTCGCACAAGAATTAGCCCGCCTCCTGGAATATGATGTAGCACTATCCACCACCTACCACCCACAAACGGACAGAGAAACTGAATGCATCAACTAGGAACTGGAAACGTATCTCCGCATCTTCTGCCAAGGGAATCCCACAATCTGGACGGAACTCCTCCCAATGGCAGAGTTTGCGCACAATTCCGCAGCACATTCCATAACAAAGCAATCTCCGTTCTCATTAATGATGGGCTATGAACCTTGTGCCTACCCCTCCCTAGGGAAAACTTTCCTCCCAGCCTTAGAACAAAGGCTCACCCTTTTGGAGAAAGCACGGACAGAAGCGCAACATGCCCATCAGATTGCACAGCAAGCAATGAAGGAACGGATCAGAATCAAGTTCCGCCCCTGGAAACGCGGAGATAAAGTATGGCTGGATAACAAGAACCTAAAGCTGCACTATCCGTCCAAGAAGCTTGCTCCCAAATGAGAGGGACCCTTTGAGATTGAACAGGTCGTCACGCCTGTCGCCTACAAACTCCATCTTCCCCCTACCTGGCAAATTCACCCAGTATTTCATGCTAGCCTTCTTCATCCTTATAAAGAAACCAATGAGTTCAGACCAAATTTTATCAATCCGCCACCTGACGTAATAGACGGAGATGAACAATACGAAATTGATCAGATTCTCTCCCACAGAGGAACCGGAACACAAAGGCAGTAGTTGATCCAATGGAAGGGTTACTCATCTGCAGAAAACACCTGGGAACTGGAACGGAACTTGACAGATTCCCAGGCACTACTTTCAGAATATAAAGCTGTGCATCCCCAGGCATTCCCCTCAACCGGACGACAAAGAACCTGACACGAGCTCACTATAACGTAGCTACAAATATGTTCTCTCTCTCCAACTCTGCCTTCACCCTTCTTGTCCTCTACTTTGGTTTCATCTTTCTCCCCCTCTTTTTGATTTCCTTCTACCTTTGGGACACCCACAGGCACATCCTCAGCAGAGGAAACATGGTGTGATACGGAGTATCCTTTAAACCCCGCTGTTCCCCACCTACTACCACCCCCGACCCTTGGGGAACCGATGTCCCTACAGTCAACGGAACTCCCGTCCCGACTCCTGTGGAACCCAAACCCGGCTGGGCTCTGAGTTTCACATTGTCCTTTCCGACCGAGGACACTACAAACGGTGGTTGGAACAATCCCAAACCGTGGTGATCCTTTCGTTGTGCCGGTGTACCCATTTTCCTCCTATCCTTCTCCTTTTTCAACTTTTCGTGGGCCAGCTGGAAGAGACCAGCTGGAACTCCCCAAACACTTGTGGCCTTCTTCGCTTGCATTTGCACTGGACCTTCAGAGCTCTACCACATCGTTGAATTCTACTCTCCTATTTCTTTAAATCCTACTTCCTTCTGGCCTCGTCTACAAGGAATACTCTTTGAACCACTCCGAGTCATGTCGATCCCCACCATCGATTCTTCTCAGGAATCTCCACCTCTGCGAACAGAAAGACTTTCCCATTTTCAAATCACTCAGTTAATCTTCAACTTGTTGGAACATCCTCCAGTAGTCTTTCACCTAGAAAACACTCCCACTTGCCAACAAACCGCTTCTTCCTTGTGTTCATGATCCTCTACTCTTTCTTCATTCGAACTCGAACTACAACTATTGCTCAGATAACTTCCGATAGGGCTCAAAGAAACCTTTCCCCCGATACGAGGAATAGTATTGGTCTTGCCCTTTCCTCCCTCGCAGCTGCTAGAGAAGCTCTCGCATCTTTCTCTTTATTGGTCCATCTCGACAAAGCCATTGCAGAACTTCCCTACCATCTAATTAGGGAATCCCTACGCCTCCAGATAGCTTCCTTATCCCCTTGAGAACGAGATTGGTACTATGGACGAGGAGAGTATGCACTGGATTATGTGGACCCCTCTGAGTTCGGAGCAAACAGGACCATATCCGATGCAACCTCTGCATTCTCAGAGGACACGCAGCTGAGTGCAGAGAACAGTTCACAGGGAAATCCTTCTAGAGGAGTACCAAGTATCAACCTCGTCCCTGCTCGACCAAACTCTGGAACGCCGATCCCTGACCAGAACACCCTCCCCAGAAACGCCCAACCAATCCCAATACCTCCTCCCACTCCCAGACCAGAATGAGTACTCCGAAGAGGAACTGGATCTATTGTGAGACTGGGTAGACATACTCTATCGCATACTCGTTTTTCGAGGAGAACTTCCTCGCCTTCCCCCAATAACCCTTCCAGAACTGGAGGGAACGTCCTCTGTTACCAATGCGGGTCCAACCGTCACTATAGGGCAGCGTGCGTCCATTA
>JBBPLU010000622.1:0-13374 GCA_038089935.1 Boletellus emodensis | reverse complement strand
TCAGGCCCTCGACGACTTCGCCAAACACGACGTGCTTGCCGTCGAGCCAACTCGTAACGGCCGTCGTGATGAAAAACTAGAACACGCGTGAGGCGCCGATGGCGACGTCGAGGATACTCGTAGCTCACTTGTGACCCGTTCGTGTTTGGGCCCGAGTTCGCCATCGAGAGCAGACCAGGCTTGTCATGTTTGCGCACAAAGTTTTCATCTTTGTTGTCCGTGCGACGAGGTGGGGGATGGATGGGCGATCATCAGCAAAAAAAAAAAGGGGATGCCAGAGAAAGCGAGAGAAACGGTCATACTCACCCTCGAAGGTTCGGCCATATATCGACATACCGCCCGTCCCATTGTGACGCGTGAAGTCCCCACCCTGAATCATGAACTACAGCGCGCGCGGGGTTGAGTACAATGTGGCAAAAGGGCACACGAAGGCGGACCTCTGGGATGATGCGGTGGAACGAGCTTCCCTTGTACCCCAGCTTCTCTCCCCCCTTTTCTGTGCCCTTGGCCAACTCACGGAAGTTGCGGGCCGTGAGGGGCACGGCGTCGTCGTAGAGCTTGAACACAATCCGTCCTGCAGGTTTTTTGCCTATCGTGACATCAAACTGAGGGACACATGCGCATGGTCAGATGCCACGAACGCGCTCTAATAGAGTGGAGCGTACAAAGACATTGGACCTATTAATGTCAGTTTAGCAAGAGAAAGAAGGCGAGGGGGAGAATGCATGAGAGAACACGAACTTGGTAGCGGAGGACGCAGCAGCAGCAGTGGCCGACGCGGTGGAAGATGTGAATCTACGGAATATGAAGGACATGAATGAGGGAGAAGAGTCGGCAGAACGTTGGGACTCCTGGGCGAGGTGGAGAAGGTCGCTATAAAACGGATGGAGAAAAACTACCATGAATTCACGTAAGTAAGGTAGACCGGATCCATCCAACGTCACGTGCAGCTTGTAGTATACGTAACCATCATCGGAGTTCCTGATCATTCGAAACGAAACAAATCAGCACGTCGTCACAACACGCCGAATTCCGCCCTGCACTAGGGAAGTGATGAAATCAACACCAGTCAGGCCACCTCACAGGCTTTGCCACTTGTTGGCAAGTGATGCTCTCGGGAGTGTAGGGCTATCGAGTCATCAATGCATCAGAAGCGGTACAAGCGAACAGTCGACATTTGCAAGAGATCTGGCTCGCAACATGGAGAGTGGGCTGGCATCAAATTTCGCTCATTCCTGAGCTTCTGCAATCGCCGCCTTAAGCTGTGCCGTACCATCAAAGATCTCTCTGACAATCCCCTGCATCTTCTCGAACCCTGCCTGAGAGAGAATGTCAACGTCCCATTCCCCCTCAAGGAAATTGCGGGGAAGAATTCGGACAGGGTTTGGGTGGGCTTGGAAGGCAGGGTGGATGATTCCAGACGCCACGTCGCCGCGGTAGGCGCGAACGGAGGTTCCAAGGAGGCTCAACGCCCACAAGGATTGGAGGGGGCATTTGCGAAGCATCGCTTCGAATCGCGAACGCATTCGCCTATCTGCCCTGAAGCGCGAATGAGCTGACTTAATCCAGGCATCATCTTTGATTTCCGCGAAGAGTATGGGACGACGCTGTGTGTCGAAGACGACGAGGAGAGCGACGAAATCTATGGTTTCGCAACCAGTTTCGTCAACGGGAGGTTCTCGGGGAGCGACATAGAATTCGTATGAGTTAGGGCCGAAACAGTATGTGAGTAATTTGTTGTATGGCCCGTAGTAGCGACTTTCGTGTTCCCTTGGGGCTTGGCGAGCGATCTCGAAGATCGTGAGCAAACCAGGAGGCCAGGTGGCATCAGTTAAGAATGACATGCTGAGGAACAAAAGTTAGCTTGCGAAAGTAATGCAATGAAGGACCATGGTTACATGATGCAGTGGTAATGGTGGGTGTTAGAAAACAGAATTGAAAGCTTGCTCTTAGGAGGCTTACATGTCGCACATGTCATACACCTGTCCTAATTTGCTAATTTGTACATGCCCAATCTGTGTTGACAAGGACTTTGCGGAGACTGTTCTTGGAGCGTCAGGAAACTCGACTACTTGCGCCCTGTTAGCTGGGTCGTTTCTGTTGATTGGCAGCAATCTGCTCCTTATTTCAAGCCCTACGAAACGAACGTATTGCCGCCTCACGTTAGATCAAGAACTACGAGACGTATGTCCGACTGTTGATTCCTTTGTGGTACAAGGAGGCTGCAAGAGGAAGGCATATCGAAGTCGAGTCGAGCTCTCGTGGAAGCAGATTGTGCGCACGCTTTTTTGGATGCCACTTGTAGCGCTCGGGGCGTTGGTAGACCTGCGAAATGTTCCTTTTCTACCCTGGTTGGGCCGGACATTTTATTGCGAGTACGCGGTAACGGAGAGACCTCACGCACGCAGACTGTGGGAGTCACTCGACCCCGGCTCGTCGGAATTGGATTCGGCAAAAAGCCCTGGAGTACTCTCGATGGGTTGTCGCATCTCCGGACCGTCTGCGATAGTGACCTGCGACACTTTCCGCGGCATCGGGAATTAGTGAAATGAGTCTGACAAAGAGAGCGTCTCTGCAACAGTACTTGTCAGCAGTGTTTCCTTGCCCGGCTTGACGTTTAGAAACGATATGCGTAGAGGGTGTATTATCATTGTGAGTCGTACAGCTACTTACTCCTGCACTTTGTAGCAGTGCCAGTGATGGTCGGACGGGATTATGTTACGATAACTGGGGAAACAAACATGCGGTGCCGTTTGTCGCGTTTGTCAGGTCACGTCGGAGTAGCTGACTAGCACCAGGGGGGAATAAAACTGCATGCTTACGAGTCCTGCGCCTGTTCGGCTTTCCTTACACTTCCAGCGTCCTCCGGGACCAAGCGAGCGGCGAACAAGGAAGCGAACACGATTAGGAAGCGAACAGCCTACCCACTCAAATAGACCGATCTCAAACGTCACCGAGCGCTCATTCCCGATCATCTCCCCCGCCCCCATCCTTGTGCAAGAACGAGAACGTGGGACGCCATGGCAAACGGCAACGACGAAGACTTGATATACACCTATCAATCCATTCTGGACACAGATCTGTACAAGGTGAATCTCCTTCGCCCTTCGCCTTTATCTTTTTCTCTCTCTTTGTTTCGGGACGGTTCAGCTGAACGCCGCGTCGAATGGGTGGGCTCGTTTAGTTCACGATGCAGCAAGCTATCGCCGAGCACTTTCCGGAGGCGCACGCGCTGTACAAGTTCATTCACCGGGATAAGGACGTGCTGTTCCCTCGCCGATGCGTTGATCTGTTTGAAAAGTCGATTCAGCGTAACGTCCTCCCTCGTGCTCTTTCCCCCGGACGTGCGCGATGTCTATTTGTGCAGGTTTCAGGGATGTGCGTCTGACGGCCGAGGAGAGGGATTGGCTGGCGAACACGTGCCCCTTCTTCACCAAAGAATATCTCGAATACCTCTCTGAATTCCGATTCGATCCTGGCCAGCTGTCGATCCACTTCACGCCGGTCTCTGATGACGGAGAAGGTGGGAAAATCGAAATAGAAGCCAACGCTTTATGGAAAGAAGCCGTACTCTGGGAGGTTCCCATCATGTCTGTTCTAAGCGAGCTCTACTTCCATGTGGGCGCTACGGACTGGAGCTATGAAGGCCAGAAAGGTGACCACCCTGCACTGGCATGCTCCCACGCGCCTTAGAGATCATGACTTCCCTACAGAGAATGCGGCTGCAAAGGCGCAGACGTTGATACGCGAAGGATGTACGTTCATCGAGTTCGGAACGCGTAGAAGGCGGTCGTTCCACGCACAAGACCTCGTCATATCTACTTTGATCGAAGAAGCTGCTCGATCTTCAGGGCCGGGCGTCTTCTTCGGAACGAGTAATGTCTGCATTGTCGTCAAACTCTGCCCGATTGTCGATTGTTGATTTTAAAAAAAATACACACAGGCATACTTTGCAAAGAAATACGACCTCCGATTAGTAGGCACTGTTGCGCAGTGCGTCGCTTGTCTGCTCGATGATTGGTGTGCTTACGAACGTCGTAGTGAGTGGTTTATGGGAGTAAGTATCGTGTGACCTCGTGCCCCCCACCGGCGCTTCTACTTTATCCAGGTCGCAGCGCTGAAAGGTTACGACGGTGCGAATGCGAAAGCCTTGGAGCTCTGGGAGAAGACGTACCCGAACAACCTATTCGCCGCGCTGACCGACACCTTTTCTACCAAAGTCTTTTTCCAGGCATGTCCCCCCTTTCATAGCGTGCCATTTTTCAAGCGAGTGACACTACTCACCCTTTCGTTCGAATCGACAGGATTTCGCAAAAGATCCGGCACGCGCCCAGAAGTGGGCAGGTCTGAGACAAGACTCGGGTAACCCATTCGATTTCGCACCGGCGGCCAAGGCCGTGTACGAGAGCGTCGGGGTTGACACTCGCACCAAGAACATTGTCTATTCCGACTCTCTGAACGTGGACAAGGCGGTCCGATTGAAGAAACAATGCGACGAGCTCGGCTTTAATTGTGCGTGCGTTTTCGGGAGCCCGCAAGGGCCGATCTGGCGTGTGTATGGTTGACAAAGTTTGATCCTGACTTTCATCTCGTGTCAGGTTCCTTTGGAATTGGGACGTTCTTGACCAACGACTTCAAGACGAAGAGCAGTGGGTATACGGAGAAGAGTAGGGCGCTCAACATGGTGATCAAGCTCGCTCAAGTCGACAACAAACACTGTGTCAAGATCAGCGACGACTTGACCAAGGTGTGCACGCACGATCCCCCTCTCCTTCTCCTTGTGTACTACAGACCTTGACTACGACCCCCTTTCAGAACACGGGAGACAAAGCGTCAGTAGAGTATGTGAAGAAGTTTTATGGGCTGCTCAACTGAGGCGTGCAAACGAACGAAGAAACAATCCTGTAGTCAAGATAGAACGGGCGAACTGTGATTGCCGTGTAAGGACGAATGTAACGTCGCTTTGGTGTGTGCTGGATGTTCGAACGTTGGCTAGCGTCGAGCATTGCTACCAAGGGCCTCATTGACGCTAGCGCTGGCATATACTTGACTTCCTTGCAGGCAATCCCATTAGAGGCCCGATTCACCGGCAATGTGCTGTTACAGCTCCAACTGTGCAGTCTTGTCAGAGAAACATCACTTTTCTGCGTCGTTCTCTTGCGCGTAGTGCTTCATAAACTGACGCATTACAGGCCCACACTGAATATTTCTTTCCTCGTGGAAGGCAAACGGAGACGTGTCGGATGGATCTACCATCGCAATATTCTTAACACGAACACGAGTACCCTTATGGCTGACAGAAGAGATCAATCATTGTCCCCGCTCAATTTACCTTTGTACCCATTCAAGCGAGGGCAAGTTGTCAAGGCATCGCCCGCACGTCCCAGGGTCTGAAAAGAGTAAAAGATAACTCACACTATGCTTAGATGCTCGGGGGAAGGGGTAGCGGACGGCAGCCTGAGAGTCGTACCGCTGGAGGCGCCTGACGGGAGGGGCGTGGTGTTGCCCAAAGGTACGAAAGTGGGGGCGCTAGTCAACGTTTCAACGACGGGGTCGAGGTACCGGCGTCGGCTGGGACAGGGATAAGCCCACCACGACGATGGCCTACGGCGGCACGGCCTCTGCCACCCTCGCCACCCATGCCACTCTTGTGGGGGGAGTGCTTCATTGACGGGGGGCTTTGGCGATGGGCTGGATGCCTGGTCCGATCCCGGGTACGTGGGGAGTCAGATTGCTCGTTGCAACGGGGCGTTCGTCCCACGGTGTTCGAGAGGCAAGTACTTATCGCTTGTCGCCTCTTCTGTGATCTCGTCATCGCTGACAGGTTTCACCGTTGGGCGACTTGGACTCCCAAAGGGCATGCTTAAAGTGTGCTAATCGTGGAACAAGTCCAGACCTAGGTGGCGTATGAATGCGTTCTTCTAACCGCTCAAACTCGACACGACAAGGAATGAAGCATACACATGTCGTGCGTCATGCTCCGTCGTGCAACACAAATGTGATATATACGCCATCTGATTCAGCGAACAGAACCTAATCGAGCTAGAGGTTCCGAGTCGGTAGGGATGCCATACAGACATCCCGACTTTGGTACTGGGTATGAGTGTGGGTATGGTCCAGGCTGACCGTGCTCAAGCGTTCATGCGTCACATCCTGTCACCTCACGTGATATTGTTCGGACGCGTCCACTAGTTGAACAGTCCATTGCGGTTGGCAAGAACAACAAGTCATTTCCAGGTAAAATTATTTTACAGTTCGCAACATGTCACATCTAGAGCAAGGTGAGCCCTCAAGATAATCCAGTTTGTTGAACTAAGTATATGGTAGACTTGAGACCCGGCATCTCCGTACGGAACATTGAGAATTGAATCCGTTCGGTTCCGAAATGTCCAAACAAGAGGCCAGATACCGCACACGGACACTTCAATTGTTTATCCGACGGTCCTAGTAGTACTGACAGCCCAGTTATGGGTGATAGTTCCGGAGGCGCGGCTCATTTGGGATCAAGTTGCAATCTCGCATCAAATTGTGTCGAAGATGGTGAGGACGTTCGGTTGCACTTGCATCCAGTTTACTATCGCATCATTCCGTCCCGGCTTAATCTCCCGGCTGGACACGGTATTTAGAGCAGATGCGCCTTTTCCTTTCCTTGATCCATCCGATACCCAACCATGCCTTCCAATGACACAGACACGGGATCCGCCATCTCACTGGGAGAGACTCTTATTCGTTATAACCTAGTCTCCCTTATGCTCGCCCACACGTTCTTGGTCCTTCTTTTTCCTCTCTTAATCTCGCTCTTCCACTTCTCTACCCCACAGGGCCGCAGACGGCCTGTCTTCGTCCTCAATCTATCAGCTGCTGTCCTCGCTTTCATAGTGGGAGTGCTGCTCGATGTGGTGTCGGTGAGGCTCCGGACAGCGGAGGTCAGTGGTTGATAGCTCCGAGTCGCTAATTGTCGTGCCTAGGTCCACGGTATACTCGATCCTGTGAATCCGTTGCCTCTGGCCGTACGTCGTCTTGCTACAGCACTTTGGAAAACACACTTCCTACCTTCTCATCTAGCTGAATATCACCATCGGATTCCTGGGCATATGGCAGTCAATATTTGTCGACCTCATATTGCTCGTTCGCCTTTTCGCCGTCTATCCACCCGTGTTCCTCGGTTTGGAACGGTTTTCCCTTCTTATTTCAACACCTGTCCTGCTGAAGCTCGCTCGCATCGTCAACCTCTGTCTGTTCACCAGCGCTGCGATCGAGGCTGCGATAGGACCTGATCCTGCTGTCATGACGGCCCTCGTTTTCGAAGCGAAACCCTACCTGAAGATCGAATGGGCCGCTCAGATGATAGATAACACGTGAGTGCGATCAACATCAACTCTTTGTAGCTATCTTCATCGTTCGATTCTTAGATACGCATCCCTCGCATTCCTTTGGGCAATTCGTGACCAGGGAAACAAACGGATCGCCACCACCTCTGATACTGGTATGTCCATCATTTCTGCCTGCTCTTGACCTTCCGATTCGCTGATCCCCAACACGTCTCTTGGATTTATTTGGCCTTTTTTTTTCGCTTTGCGTCACAGTGACGTTGGCCCAGCGCATGCGCACGCTCTCCCGTATTGCGCTCACGAACTTTGTGGTGCCGACCGCGTTCTCCATCGCACAGTTTGTGTGCGCCTATCGCGGCGTCGACATGATCACCCTAGAGCAGCTCATGCTCGTCAATCTCATGCTCGCCACGTTTGGCGTCGCGTTCGCGACCGTGTGGGTGGGCAAGGCTACTCAAGGAGACACGACGCGAGGGTTGAGCTCGAGAGGCGGGGACAACTCGAGCCACCTCCCGCCCGTGTTTGCCAAGGGGTATCTCAACGCTGCGGAGCGCTCGCAGGCTTCGGGTTCGAGTGCATAACGCTTTCCCCTTCCCCGCCGGGGAGAGAATACCAGCAAAGAAAAGGCTTCACTTGATCTTCCTCGTTCCTTGATCGGTCAGGTGCATTTTTGCCAAAGGCGTGTCTTTTGATTTATTTCGCTATCCAAGCATCATTGTAGCGTGTGTTTGATTTATGTCCGGACGAGAACACGATAGATTGATGTTGGGGGTGTAATCGTGGCAAAGGCCATGAAATGATAGTTTCTCTGTCCCGGCCAGTCTGTTCCACTGCCAAGGAGTGCCTATCGACCATGATGACATCATCACCGGAAACCTATCGCGCCGGTACTGTTAGGATAGCAAACCTCGGCGCGAAGGATTCGTGGCCTCCTGGATGCTTGTCCCGTCGTGCGGGCGTTGTCGTCAAGCGGTGGACGGGCGCCCGTTTCCAGTTTCGTCTTGATCGATTCAAAGCCTGCCATCACCCGGGCCCGCCACCACCGGCCCTGCGGTCAATAAGCATCTGATCCGCTGTCTGAGCGATTGACTCCGTCAGAGGAAGAAAGAAAAAACTCTGCACAGGTAGACGGTGCAGATGTGTCGGTTACCGCACGACGTCACATGGATGCGAAACGTGTTATCAGATGATGCCACCAGCGGTCGCTCTACAAACAATGAGATGTGTCGTGCAGACAGAGATGGACCGACAGCAGATCGACGCCTTTGACCAATCTGTATGCGTCCGTCATCCTCCGACGGTCGTCACCACTCAGGACTCGAGCAGCTTTCGGTGGCTGCCCGACATCCGAGTTGCCCTCTGCCGGTACAGGTGCATGTTCCCCTTCCTCATGGGATAGGATCGTGCTTCCTAGTCGCCAGTGCGGCACACGACCAACGAACGGAGGGGATGCTTGGTCGGACACAGTGGGATCAACAGCATTCCTCCCGAGTCGTCTCAATGGTGGAGGTCTGGGAACCACTGCTTGAGTGGTGTCGAATGCCTGTCACGGTCCCTGTACAGGGGAACGAGATGGCCTACCAAAGCTTTTGTGTAGGGTCGTGGGGCGCCGATGGGTGGGGCCGCCGACGATGCCATATACCAAAGCAACAAGCGAAGCAAAAAACATGGTCATGATGGCGATGTGCGACACGAATGGAGCGAGCGGCGTGAGTGCGAAGAGGCGGTGAACCCCCAATGTTGAAGTACAATGACATTTCACTTCGTCGAATTCGGAATCAGAGACGGAACCAAAAATGAGACCGTGCAAGTGCTGGACGCGCATGGTAAATTCACGCACGAGTCAGTGGAATACCATTCACAGTTCCTTCGACGGGAACCTACTGGGAGGATCGCTGCCGCAGCATTCAACTGGGCCACGGTGTTTTGAGCAACTGCTTCTTGGCGCGACGAACTGCCCAAATTTCCACCCAAGGTGGACGTCCGGGGAAGGGAGAAATGTCAAGGACAATAGCATTTCGACTGTGCCGGTGTACGTTGCCTGGCCTGGCTGGCAAGAGCAGGGACTAGTCCAAGGCCGAGTTGGTTGCCGGTCGAACACACTCGCGGTGTCCGTTTTCGGCATTCCGTGATTACATAACGTGGATGCAGAGCGTGCGAACCGCGACCGCGTAGGGAGGGAGATCTGGATTCTTGGATGGCGTCCAAACGTGTAAAAGCGTGGTCCATGTTGTCTCTCCTCGCAACTCGCGACAACAATAACAGGTAGTACCCAGCACGACAAGCAACGATCAGCCATAGCACCCATAGCTTATCTTTATTCCAGGTAGGCATCCCCTATAAACATGTCGAAAGCTATCGGTATCGACCTTGGTACAACCTACTCGTCAGTATGTTCCTCCGTACGTGCCTCGCATGTGTTCAAATCAATCTCCAGTTGCGTTGGTGTCTGGAAAAACCATCGCGTTGAAATCATCGCCAACGACCACGGTAATCGGACGACGCCTTCCTACGTCTCTTTCTTCGACAGTGAGTGTCTCATTGGCGATACCGCAAAGAATCACGCGGCCATGAACCCTTACAACACGTAAATCCGCCTCGATCTTTTGTTTTTCCTTGCGTCGTTCACACACCTTTCCAGCGTGTTCGATGCCAAGCGTCTTATCGCTCGCAAGTATGATGATCCTGAGGTGCAGTCCGATATCAAGCACTTCCCCTTCAAGGTGTTCAACAAGTCTGGAAAGCCATACATATCCGTTCGATACCGCGGCGAACAGAAGGAGTTCGTGAGTACTTGGGTCAGCAATAGTCATTGTCTCCTGACTGTGGTCCAGTCTCCGGAGGAAATTTGCTCCATGGTCCTCCTTAAGATGAAGGAGACTGCCGAATCATATCTGGGTTATACTGTCACTGACGCTGTCGTTTCGGTCCCCGCTTGTTCCAACGACTCTCAACGCCAAGCAATCAAGGATGCTGCCACCATCGCTGGTCTAAACGTCCTCTATGTCATCAATGAACCTGCTGCCGTTGCCATTGCCTACGGCATCGACAAGCGGGTTGCAGGGGAACGTAATGTTTTGATCTTTGGCCTTGGTGGAGGAACCCTTGGCGTCTCCCTCCTCAATATCGAAGAGGGTATCTTTGCAGTCATGGCTATTGCCGGTGACACTCACTTGGGAGGCAATGACTTTGACGATCGTCTTGTCGATCATTTTGTTCAGGAATTTAAGCGCAAGAACAAGAAGGGCAAGTGTAGCGTGTTCGCTCTCGATTTCGGTGACACTGACTTTGCTCCAGATCTCTCTTCCAACCCCCATGCCCTTCGTCGTCTCCGCATGGCATGCGAACGTGCCAAGCGCATGCTTTCCTTTGCCCCTCAGGCGTCCATTGAAATCGACACTCTTTTCGAGGGTATCGATTTCTACACCTCCATCACACGCGCTCGTTTCGAGGAGTTGTGCCAGGATTTGTTCCGTAGCACCCTGGAGCCCATCGAAAAGGTCCTTCGTGACTCGAAGATCGACAAGGGAAGCGTTCACGAGATCGTCTTGGTCGGTGGTTCCACTCGTATCCCTTACGTTGCAAAGCTCGTCTCTGATTTCTTCGACGGCAAAGAACTGAGCAAGAGTATCAACTCTGATGAGGCCGTCGCATACGGTGCCGCTGTTATGGCCGCTATCCGTTCTGGAGATACATCTGAAAAGATCCAAGACCTCCTGCTTCTCGACGTCGCCCCGTTGTCTCTGGGCATCGAGGCTGCTGGAGGTGTAATGACTGCTCTCATCAAGCGCAATACCACTATTCCTACCAAGGGGTCGGCAACCTTCTCGACGTACTCAGATAGCCAACCTGGTCTATTGATTCAGGTGTACGAGGGCGAGCGTGCACGCACGATGAACAATCATCTGCTCGGCAAATTCGAGCTGTCCGGTATCCCTCCAGCTCCTCGTGGTGTTCCCCAAATCGAGGTTACTTTCGACATTGACGCGATCGGTAATTTGAATGTCTCTGCTGTCGACAAGAATACTGGCAAGCCGAACCGCATCACCGTCACCAACGACAAGGGTCACCTGTCCAAGGAGGAAATAGAGCGTATGGTCAGCGAAGCTGAGAAGTACAAAGGTAAGTGTTCAGTCGGATCACTTCCGGCTCGTCGTTTACGCTGCGCTTTTACTTGGAGCTGAGGACGAGGCCGCGGCTGCTCGTATTCGAGCGAAGGGCGGTCTCGAGTCTTACGCATACAACCTCCGTAACTCGATCAACGATGAGAAACGCGCCAGCAAGTTTGACGCTGCTGACAAGGCGACACTTGAGTCTGCTGTCAATGACGCGGTCTCGTGGCTAGATGCCTCGCGAGAGGCTTCGAAGGAAGAGTATGAGGAAAGGCAGAAGGAGCTTGAGAGTGTTGCTAATCCGATCATGCAAAAACTGTAAGGCGCTGCGAGTGGCGCTAGTGGTTTCCCAGGTGGTGCGCCGGGTGGCTTCCCCCGGCGCTTCTGAAGATGGCCTAGGCGTGGAGGTCGATTGAGGTGCCGGGCTTGTGGTTGCATCATGTCTGTTGTCTGGTTTCTTTCCATCATGTTGTCACGTCACGGTTGTACTCCAACCCATGTTGCACAGCACAGCTTGGAACGATTTTCTTTCCAATCTTGATTGTACCAGTGTGGCCATGCACCCGCATCTTGCAGTCAATGTTGCTGCGCCTCGCACACTGTATGCTGGCTGTCAGGCGGTACATACTTGTCCACTGATTTACATGCATCAGTCGAGCAAGTGGCTGGACCTACGATGCAGTGTCTTGGATGTAGTGTGTAGTGCGTCCTTCCATGTTTCAGTCTACTGGAATGGCTGGGGTGACAATACCATATACCAAAGCAACAAGTGATGCAGAAAACATGGCCACGACGACGATGTGAGAGTACGAACGGAGAGAGACGCCGCGGGTTGTAGGAGATCAGAGAAGTGTATGAACGCGACGGGGCGACTGCGAACGGACGAGCCCAAGTCCACGAGCAGACTCCTTTTGCGAAAGTGCAACGAGGAGATCTCCAGTAGCAGACAAGAACATATGAGCCTGAGGAGATAAAAGCATACTCGCGCAATGGAATGAACAGGCAGGATGCCATCCGGGAGTCGGTCACACGGGTGTGGTAAGTGTCACATGACCACGACGCGTCTCCTCGAAACTCCGCTTTCTCAAAACAGTCGTCAAAGCAATCTCCACTCCACGCGTGTCCATCTCCAAACTGTCAAGGACGGGTACGGACAACAATCGTGGTTCTCGCTACACTGACAAAGGACACTTCCACAGCACGAGCCACCATCCGAGACGTTAAATACTCGCCCTCGCACCCTAACCCGTTCGTCACATTTCTATCTCTCTCATCCTGCTTCCCGCTTATCATGAGTCTCTCTCACAAGGTCGAAGAACGTGCCGAGGCACAGCGCATCCTCTCCGAGCAAGCCCATAGTCTACGTCAGTGTGTCACCGATTCGACCCCGTCGAAAAGGAAGTACGGTCCAGACTTGGATTTCACCTCAGAGGTCAGAAAGTTTGGCGCGATTCGACACAAGCTTGGGAAGGAAATGCAAGATCATTGGGTGGGAGCAATGCCCGTCACAGATTTTCTTGATAAATTCCTCCCTCCCGCGAACGAGCCACTTCCAGACGGCGGAACAGACCCATTCTCGGAGGTGCCCACCAGGGGGGATGAGAGGTCGCGGTATGAACCATTCGTGCGTGTCTTCCTACTCTTGTAACATTCGCCGGGAAATAATGAGGTTGTGCAGGCGGAGGCGATCCAGAGATGGATACCGGACTTCAAGGCGGTGAACACTGGCGACAGGCCAGACACGACGAACGATCTGCTACTCAAGACGGATATATCGATCTACAAACGTATCGAGGGCGCACACGTCCCGGAGAGGACAGATTTCTCTCAGATGGAGCTATGGATCGAATTCAAGAACAAAGGCGTCGCATTCAAGGATCCTCCACACTCGGAATCAGCCACAGAGAAAGAGACATTTCGTCGTTCGGCGA
>JBBPLU010000621.1:0-13378 GCA_038089935.1 Boletellus emodensis | reverse complement strand
CCGGCCCCAACGGACCCGTCACCCCGCGCGTACAGCGCCCGCATGCTCATAACGAACCGCGGGGCGAGCGTGTACATGGGCACGTTCGACAAGAGGGTCAGCACGATGAACCCCCACCCGCCCGACGGAATCTCGCCCGCGGTGCCCAACACGTCGATGATGTCAAACAGCAAGATCCTACAATGAACAAAGGGCACCGTGAGCGCTGTACCTGTCCGTCCTCGGCGAGCCTAGACGACAGGAAGGGGGAGAAAGGAGGTGCGAACGGAGACATACGTGAAAAAGTACAGGACGCCCTCCCTGGCGAGCAAGGTAATGTACCGATTCGGCTGCCACCGCTTTGTCGCGCGATAGATCTGAAACGACTGCCTCGCGAACTGGGCGACCGCGAGGACACACATCACCGCATTGTGCGTGCACTGAATCATGGCGCTGATTTTCGTCCAGACGATCGTGTTTGGCTGTGCCATGCAGATCGTGACGTCCAGTACCTCCATGGTGGCCGCTGTACGGTAATCCGACGGGTAAAGTGGGGTCAACAAGTCAGTACGGCACACCTTTTGTTCCGCCAGTGTCGACATACCGGTCAGATGTTTCGGATCGCTGTAGATGATGACACCGAGAAGAGTGGACAGAATCTCGAGGGAGAAAAATACAATGAGGATGCCCAGAATCAGCCTGGACCGATTGTACATGACCCACACACGGAGGATCATCACGACTGCAGTCACCCGCCATCATTGTCCGGTTTCTCAGAAAATGTGGCACACGAACACGCACAGTCAGTTGCGCCGATAAATAAAAGGAAGGTCCATTCGTAGACGATATTGATAATTTCACCTTGAAGACATCCATGAATGAAGTGATCAGGGGACGCTCTGGGCAGTCGCGCTCACAGCTGTTGAACAGATATTAGTCGCGTGCGACGAGCGTGAGATGAACACATACGCCTGTAGATACGTATTTCAACGCGCACTTTGCTAGCAGGCGATCGAGGAATACACACCTTTGCGGGACCAGGTAGGAAACTACTTCCGACTTGAAACGGGGTCATTCGATCAACCCTACATTGTAATGGCCAAACACACCTAGGGAAGGAAGTCTGAAAAAAAAACGGTTAAAGTTAGCGCTTAGCGCATGCCTGCGAATGTTATGGACAGACACAAGACTGTAAAGGCCACAGTAGCGAATCTACGATAAAAATCAGCGCCTTTCATGTCGCGACGTTGTCCGCGGTACGTACAATGACAAATAGTGTCGATACCCAAGTCCACGGTTTATTCTATGGTCTCGTCAGGAACACGTCGGACTTGTCACTGCCAGGTGGTTGCTCCTGACCCAGATGTACTCAATCTACATAAACTATCAGTGTAGGAGACTCCGTCTTAAAGTGGAGGTATTGGCACTATACATACCTCCGTCGAGAACGTAAGGACTGACGGCGCATAGGTTAGCACGTTGTATTGGAACAGAGCATGTAGCGCACCGTAATCATATCCGACGGCAGTAATGACAGCAACTTGCGATAAGCCAGTGAGACCGGATTACCCCCAAGACAAAGAAAGGCATACGAGACACGTAGTCATTCTGTTGAATGCTAGCCAGGGCAAGCTGCAGGTCAGAAGACATGGCAGTTTTGAAAGATAGGAGGCAAAGGACGATGTGAACAAGAAGAAGTTATATGCCAATTTTCTGCATCATGTCGGACGATTGAGCGGCCTCGTGCGGTCTTGGCGGAAAAAACACACGCTTCATCAACATGACCCTCACGGGCGCTGGATTCATGTTGCGTTGGACACACCTCGGCTTGGCATGGGAAGGATTGAAACCCGCAACCCACGGATCATGATAGCACATACCGTCTCCACAACCAACGCGCGCGCGGTGATCATTGATTGCTTCTGGCAGCTTGCTTGCCTCGTGTTACCCGATGTAATTAGCGATTCCAGCAGCACCCTGGTCACCGGCCTGGTGTGACTGCAAGTCTCCTATGCAAGATCACAGGGGGTCTGCAGACTTCCACGGAGGATTACGTTGAGCTCCGGGAGATGGGCGGTGGTTCGATGTCCTTCCCTGGGGTCAGCGGCGACATGGACATGAGCAAAGACAGACCGGTGCCGCGCGGTGCAGAAAAGTAAATTGGTTCGCAAGCGTCCAGAGAAAGCGATGCACCGGATGAATTTAATTTACTCGGTCTTCGTACCTGAAGCGCATCCTACTTCGGACCGGTTGTTCCGACCCTCAAAGCCTCACCTACGTCGGCCTCACCTACGTCTCCTTCACGACAACACCCAGACTGAGTAAGAGTGCTGATATGCCCACGGTAAACCTAAAGTGATTCCTCTACGAACTGGATGACCAGGCGGGCATGCACATTGTTGCAAGAGGAGAAGAAATGCCTACAGAGTAATAATATATATTGTTTTTTTTTTGTTGAAAACATTCGTGAAGAAAGCGGTCAAGAGCGGTCGGACAAGCGTATTCTCCGGGGATCACTGGGGTTAGGCAGTTGGCGAGGGTAGGGCGAATAGAACACGTACACCGATAGACGTATCGCCACCGGCATCGGAGAAGTGCCTTGGGAAGCAGGTGGGAAGCAGCTTCCAGCCTGGTGCGGGGCCATATACTGTACACAAAGAGAGAAGAACCCCTGAAATCAACGAACTACTTTGTGCCATTGTTTAGGCAACAACCATAGGCTCCGCCCTCAATCTGCTGTGGGCTGTGAAAATGCGCAAGGAACGCCTCTATATTGACACCCGAGTCCAAAAGTTTCCCCTGCGGCCGTATCGGACGGACGTTACCTTGTGACATGGGTGCAACCGTTCAAGAAACAACTCGAATCAGACACCAAAACATCCGTAGAAAGGCCTCCCTTTTGGAAAGTGGCAGTTGCTGTGCCTGTAAGAGAACGGGTTCATTGTGGTATTGTCAGGGGTGCCAACTGTTTACGATAACCATCATGGGCGCTGATGTCTGGGGCCATCAACGGCACTATTGATTTAGCTGCAAATGAGGATACCGCGTCCCAGGCTGTTGCTATCGACCGTATTCGTCAATGAAGCCGACAGGACGGAGCACCGCACCACGATGGTGCGAAACGAGATACACAGATGTAGCCGAACATTCGTCACCGCTCCTGTCCACCATGCCCGAAAGGTGTACGAATGTCCACTAGTTGACTGCCGAAAGGACGGGCCAAATATTGGGTACGGAAAGCCCGTGATCGGTGTCAATCTAGATTGGTGGACCTAGCTGAATAGACAAACATCGCCGTACCCCTACCAATGTGGATACGATGGGCCAGCGGGCACGAGTGATAGCATGCCTAACTCCGTCATTCGATACGCCGAGAGAGACAACCCAAGGAAGCGGAAGGCGGCGGAAGGGTGCTGAATAAAAACTGGCCAGCACGCAGGGAAGTAGTAGCGTACGATCACCTCCACGTTGCTCGTACGCCGCGTCGCACACCGGCGTACAGCTAAAGACGAGCAATGCAGCTGCCAGCCAGTTGACAACATTGACAGCTGGCCAAGTCCCCGGACGGTGGCCGGAACCGCAGATTGCGGAGTTTGGGGGATGTAGACTGGAAGGCAAAGGTACGACCGCGCTCATATGGCCTCTGGTCAGTGAACATGGCACTGTTCAGAGTCGATACCGCGTAGATAAATCGCTGAGAGCGTCAATATTCCCCACGCATGTCAAACTCACCGCCACCGAGTTGGCATGCCTGCAGGGCACTCCACGGAATTCATATAATCAATATTGTGATTCGCAACAGGCACTGGTAAGCGTTGTACACTGGAGATGCCCGTGGCAGTCCCGGATGTAACACGGAACAAGTAAATATAAATGCGCCTGGACTTGGCAAGATCAGTTCGACCAGGTCTAAGATGGCGAAAGAAAAAAAATCTAGATCCTCTAATCTGCGAGCAGGGAGCGCTGACACCCTGCACCCCTGTGACGGCACAGTATCCCTAAGTGGCCACCTTGGCAGCCTGCTCTTCGCCCTGGCGACAAGCAGTCTGCCACAGGTCTTGGACAGACGCCCAGTACCGCTTCGGATCGACACGCATGTGCGCGACGTGGGCGCTCTCCTCGTATACTTCACTCTGCACGTTGAGACCGGATGCTCTCGCGGCCTCGACGTGTTGATGGATCTCTTTCCACGATACTAATTCGTCCTTTCTGGAAAACACGTACAGCCGAGGGGTCTGCGGATCCATCCAGGGAAGGAGACGAGGGCGAAGGAGTGCCTTGAGATACTGCGTCGCCAACGTGTCCACTCCAAACACCACGTACAGAAAGAGGGTGAAAGCGTGCAGGAAATAAATGATGGGCAGGGCGATGTAGCGAACGATGGGATTCCGGATCGCAATGCTGAAGGCCAGACCGACGGAACGGAAGGTACCAACGGCTGGGGAAGAATCTATGATAACAGCGCTGACGAGGTATTCCGAGAGAGGAATAGACGGGTATTTGGACGATAAGAGACGACCGAGGGACGTTAGTTGATATCCTCCACCTTTTCAGACACATCAGGGGGATTATAAGGCTTGAGTGCTTAGGCACCATACCGTTTGAAAATGAATGCACAAGAACCCGCGGACGGGGACGAGTAGACTCTTGGCTGGGTTTATCGATTGTGGGGAAACAGCCAAGGTTTTCAAGAGCCTCTACAACACCCATAAGTCGTTTTCGCTACAACAATGATATCTAATCAGGTGGTGTTCATGCGGATTTGCTTTTCTCTACCTTTTCTCTTTCCGAGATCAAGAAGAAGGAAACTCCACATTCGACGATAATCTGGGTAGCATGGGGGTATAATTCAGCATATCCTCGGGAATAGTTTTGCAGATGACGTGTCAGCGCTCCCACTGTGTCCAGGAACGATCAGTCAGGTCCACAGTCACACGCTATGAGGTCAACGTACTCCAGCCAAAGATGAGTATAATACTATAGAACGCGGGTCGTCATTCACAAGGCACTAGGGTGTGTTGCCTGAACGGTACATACTTTGGCGTGGAGTCATTTGGATGTTGCGAGGCCGTTGCACTCGCAGGAGCGAGGCTGATGTAGGCTCCAGGACCGATTGTGACAAAACCTGGGGGGGTTTGAGGACGTGGCATGACTGTCAAGAAAGAAAAACGCTGGGTTAGCCGGCGACGATGAAACCCCATACATAACCGGGCCGGAGTGTCGCAACGTGAATTTCTTTGGGTTTAGTGTTTGTGTGGCCAAATAGATGACGTTATCAGATCGGCGGCAGAGCTCTCTACTCCAGAGCCAATCACGCCGGATGAGTGTGCCTAGCATCTCCTCGCCCTCCTCAGACTCGCACTCCATATTTGCAACTGCGAACAAAAACCAAGCCGAGTCCAGTGTCGATCTTGCTACCCAAGACTCCCCCGAGCACCACGTACGCACAGTTCCCGGATGCTCATGATGCATGATGAATCGCGGGGGCAGCGTGTATGTGGGCACAAACTCCATGACGAACAACACCGCCATCTGCCCTCCGCCATCTGGCGTTTTCCCTGCGACGGATAACACGTTGACGATGTTGTGCACCAGGATGCCACCATCTGGCTACAACATTATGGCCAGATTTGAATTGTGGCTAAGGTATATAGTCACCTCCTCGGGCTTTCACTTAACATCTTTGTACTGTTGGCTGGTCGAACCAACTCGTCACCATGTCCGAACCAAAAGTCTCTTACTGGAGTTCGCAGCGTCTCTTCGAATCATTTTCCTTGGATGCCAAGGCTGCCTCCATCGAGTTCGTCGGAACGACATTTTTCTTCCTTCTTGGCCTCGGCGGCATCCAAGCAGCAACTGGAGAGACACCTCGAAGTGGGTCAAGCATTGAGCACGTGCTCTATATAGCGACATCCATGGGCCTTAGTCTCCTTGTCACCGCCTGGCTGTTCTACCGTATTACTGGGGGACTGTTCAACCCAAACATTACACTGGCGCTCTTCCTTGCTGGCGTTGTCGGCCCTGTTCGTTTCGTCTTGTTTTGCATCGCACAGATGGTGGGGGCCATCGCTGGATCGGCGATCGTATACGCTCTGACCCCTGGGCCGCTCAGCGTCAAGTGCGATTCCTGAGCAGACTTGGAAAGCGAGCGAGGCTGACTGTTTTGCTACCTTTGTAGCACGTTCCTGCAGCAGGGGATAAACTCGGCCCAAGGGGTATTCATAGAGATGTTCATCACAGCCGCGTTGGTCATCGCAGTCCTCATGTTGGCCGCCGAGAAACATTCGTCCACACCGTTCGCCCCGGTAAGATTCGCGTTCTTCTTCGATTCGGTGGAGGTTCATGGTGCTTGATGTAGGTTGGCATTGGGCTAACGTTGTTTGCTGGACACCTGTGCGTCGATCACCGTTGGACTGATTGCATAGATGTTAGACCTACGTTCACTACACTTAGATTCGCTGTTTTCTACACTGGCGCGAGCATGAACACCGCGCGCGCATTCGGACCTGCGGTGGTTACTGGTTTCGACTTTCCAGGGCACTCGGAGCACTGGGTGGTATGTCTTGCTCTAGACGGGTGCCAAAAAAAAAAGGCACTTGTTCACTAAACCTCATTCATTCCGTCCTCACAGTATTGGGTTGGTCCGTTTCTGGGATCTCTCCTCGGAACGGCCTTTTATGCGTTGCTCAAAGCGTGAGTCGCGAGTAATTGCGTCGTCATGTAATAATGACCATCACGTTCATGCAGCATCGACTATCTGGAGTTGAACCCTGCGCAGGCATCGACCAGGGAAGAGGATTCTCCGCCCAAGCCGGCGATTTTGGGAGGTGAGAGAGGGGCGGAAGAACCGGAACCGGAACCCCCCAGTAGTATGGCGATACCATAGGCTCTGAATGGGCGTGATCTACGAGGTCAACAGGCTTCTTGTGTTTGTTGGGTTGATTCGTTGGGGTTCTTGTGCAGTCTTGCAGCCAGCCGAAAAGGGTACACGGATTTTAGTCACCAACAACAAGTTTCCTTGATTGTCCTCTTGGAAAACCAGTGTGTCATTCCCACTGGTCTGTAGGCGCACTGGAGCCATAACCAAACACAACATTTTGCACTTGCATATAGACTTACGTTGCCTTCGGAAGGCAAGGCCGGATCGGAGGCCCCGAGGACATACACAGGCGAGCGTGATGAACACTCAGAAGTGCATTAAGTGGCAAAAGTCATCAGTATGAGCAACTGCGGGTCTCCAACCTGCCCCACTTGGCATCTTCATGCGCTTCCCCGAACCAGATACCATAGACCATCACATTATACACGATTCCGTTTACTTGGAAGGAATGCTTTTACGTTCAGGTACACTTGAGGCATAAATCGATCGACGTATGGAAGCGCGACATCGTCATCGTTACAAGCACGAAACACAGTACTACACGTAAGATCAGGAACGGCTGTCTCTCACCAGCAAAAGCAGTGTCAAGGGGTTACTAACCTACTTGGATGGAGTGATCAAAACCACTTCGATTGGTATCTCCTCGACATCCTCCGTCCCTGCCGAGCTCACCCTGACATCCGCGAACACCATCGGCGCCACGACTGCACGTGGGTTAGAGAACGACGACAGGCCAAAGCCGGCATTGTCGATCCCGTCCACGCGTCTACCTCGACCGCCATTCACGTACAGTTCCCGGATACCCATGATGAATCGAGGTGCTAGTCCATATACGGGTATGGTTTCCAAGATGAGCATCGCAGGAAGGTTTCCCGAGTTTGTCAGTATGCTAACGACGCTAAACAGCAAGAGGCTGTAATGAAGGACGATTGTCTGGTAAACTTGGGTGCTGGAAGAGGAGCGGGAACACACCAGAGAAAGTAGAGGACGCCCTGCTTGAGGAGCAGTTTCATGTACCGATTAGGCTCCCAGAGCTTCGTGATGCGGTAAAACTGAAGCGACTGTCTCACGAATTCGACGATGGCGAGCGTGCACATCGCTCCACCGAGAATAATTCGCGAGATGGCGGCCACCTGCGTATCAATGCGCTGAACGCCTCTCGCTTGCACACAGATTGGAACGCCTAGTAAGTCGACGGTGACCACTGTGTGACGACCAATGGGGGAACAGTGACAGGGCGTAGGTTTGATTCAGCCAGTCCACGTACCTGAAACGTTGGCATAAGTGCTAGTGCCAGCCACGATAATCATGCAAATGGTCTCAAAGCAAAATAGCACAAGGAGAATGCCGAGAATAAGGCGTGATCGACGGTACATTGCCCACACATGGAGGATCATCACAACTGAAAGTTGCCATCATAGTCTGCCATTTGAGAAATGGGCTGCAATCCAACTCACGATCAGCCGCGGCAAGGAACGGAACGAATATCCATCCGCTGATGTCATTGAACACTTCACCTTGAAAGTATTGGTGAACATAGTATTAGGCGAGGGGATGTTGGTGGACGCGCTCACAACTATTCAATAGAGACGTCGGAGGATCGTAATAAAATGGTCAGAACGAAAACGCACGTCTGTGTATGCACCTCAGTACACCTGCTGGTCATTTGTGCCGAATGGAAGATACCTTGGCAGCAGGCATGAAGCTACTTCCCACTGGGCGGGCTCAGAGTTTAATCGATCGCCCATTTCAACTTGAAATGCTCAACATACCGAAAGCAGGGCCTCTAATGGGACATGTGGAATTAGCATGCAGTTAAAGCGTCGCGACAATCATAGACTTACAAGATGCTGAGAGGGCCGCCATAACGGACCTATAACCATGCTTAGCCTGTTTCAGGGCGTGACGAATGCTACAAAGCTTGATACGTCCGAGAACAAAGAGCGTCGACACTCCAGTCCACGGTTTGCTCTATAAATCTACTGAGCGCGCGTTATCTTGGCGGAAATTGTTCAGCTGACCCATACATATTCTACCTGACAGTGGATGAGTTATCAGCAAGGGGGGCTACAATGCAGGGAGGATGCTATACCTCCTCCGAAAGCAAAAGGACTAGGAATAATGAAATGAGTACGTCGCTGGTCTCCTCATGCCAGAGCTTCGAGATTAGAAGACGGCCATTCTGATCTCACAAACCCACGTTAAATTGTACTTGGCATGCGGCTCACCGTAATCATATCCGACAAAAGTAAGGAGAGCACCTGCAATACGCTCGTGAGGCAGATTTCCTGTAAGTGAGAATGAACACACAAGTCACGTAGTCGTGCTGCCGAGTGGCAACTCTGAGAGCGACCTCTAGTGCCAAAATCGATTCCATAGTCTTGACGAATGGGACTTTGCATTTCGGGAAGACAGGTTGGCATGGTTATAAGAGGGCGCGCCGGACATGTTAGTCAGAACTCGATGGGATCCATCAAACACGTGTCCCGATATGCCCGTCGGACATGAGGATACCTACCACCATAGCACCTGTACGGCGAGGATCTCTTGCACAGCAACAACAATGGCCATCGATACCCGCGATATTAAAATAACCTTCAAGTTTCAGAATTGGGTCGGCAGGCGAGGCGAACGCACCCAGCTGGGGGAATGGGGGTCAAAGGAGATTGCCGATGGTGATGAAGACGCTTCAATAAGCGAAGCCAAAAGGAGGGTAATTGGACGGTGATCGCAGCACTGATATCTTCCTTAGATGCCGTACAAAGGACACCGCCCGTTCAGTACCAGCAGTGAAGAACTTTCCCCTCGGAAAGTAGCACCCAAAAACAGACTAGCGATATTGCTAGATTGGAAGGCGGGTTGATTGTAGTAGATCACAGGACCATCCCTAACGCGAGCTAACGAGAGCGCACTGCCTCAGCATAAAGCGAGGCGAGATTTCAACTGGTTCGGTCGCCAACAAGCTACTTGGGGCATAATCATACTTGGGTTGATCATCGCCATCAATCTGCCCCGCTCTTGGCTTGTATGAAAATACCCACGGGGCCCATCTGCGACTCGACAGTAACTGACAGCCAACAGGATCCTGCTATGCCGTATACTGATCGTGTGACGATTGCTGTTGGCTTAACCGTCGATATAGCTGAGGCCTACACTCACCACAATTCAACACATCTCTTCCTACGTTGCTTATGAGTACAAACCCTTCTCGAGTGCTTGGCCTAGCAATGGCCATCCATGTCAAGAGCTGATTAGCATGTAGAGCCACCGCTAAATCATAAACGTGTCAATTCTTTGTTTTGTTATCAGTACTCAGTACCGGATTGGACTACACTGAGAACAACCTGATGTTGGACTCTGTGCAACATTGACTAGAATGTGGAACGCCAACGTTTCACAACCAAGAGTGGCAAAAGTCGAGTCGGGCTTGGATGGCGCGGTACCATTAGTTCTAGGGTGATACTGAACCAATTAGTACAAGCTGGGACGAATGTCTGGCCGCTGCTCTTTTGATCTGTTCTATGAGCGCTTTACAAAATCTACTACAAGACTTCTGAATTCGTTGGGCCTGGAGATCGGGGATCAATTTCATTGAACGAGCAAGATGCTACAAACTCTTACATCTCTGCGTGTACTGCACAAAGAATCAGTAGATGTAAGCAGTAAAATGGGACGAACATACCCCAATGACCGGTATCAAGTTCCTCTATGGTACTCAGGGGGAAGAAGCTCTCTATTAGCGGCTTGTTGTGCCGGTTGACGAATCTAGTCATATCAGAAATCGGAAATTCTTATGGGGAATGTAGCTCACTTGCTCTTCGTGCCTTTGACGAAAAGTGAATGTCCACTCCATATTTGTTCACCAGGAACATAGGGAAATGATTCGACCTCGGGCCTTCCTTCCTTCAACATGTCTATCGGTACTTTGAACTTTAATGGTGGCAGACCGCTTTTCAAGTTGGTCAACAGATATGCGCGGACACTAGGGTCCTGGGATGCTAATCAATCTAGATATCCTGATAGACAAGAACGCGGTACCCTTTCATATTTCTCTAGAATCTCGTTGGCTTCTTTACGAGAAGAAACATTGCTTGCCTCGATTTCCTCCATGCCTTGGATGTGCGAAATAATATCAGCAGAAGCTTTAGAGCGCGCGGGAGTTATGTCAGACACAATGAGGTCCTTGAGAAGATCGTTAGGTGTCTCTGGATTCAGAGCAAACGTCATAGCAACTTTTCCCCCCCTTCTACGAGCCTCAGAAAGCATCAGGGTAAGGGAACCACAAACTTACATGGAATGTCCGAGGAGAGAGATATCTGACAAAGAGAGTTTGTGACAAAAACCAAGAACATCCGCAGCCATGTGGGTATAGGTCATGGGCCGAGCGTGTGGTGAAGAACCATGGTTGCGAAGGTCCTACGCGGCTTAGTGTCACCCACTTCGAGAAATAAGCTGTTACCCACTATGCTATAAACAGGACGCTCGAGATCGCGCGCAAATGCTTTGGAGAGTGACTGCCAATTTCGTTTAGAGCCGCTGTGGGACACGTCTTTCGATCAGCTCAGAAAAGAGAGCTACCAACGAGGTACTTGCAAAAGCCCGTGAAGGATAACGAGAGGCCGTTGCGTCTTGTTTCCATTGGTCGGAATGTACTCATCGTACTCCAGCTCGACGGAGGACACTCCAGAGAACACTCGTTCTGTTGCTTTTCGTTAGCTTGACACTGGCTTGGATTGGGGGAGGACCTACTGTTGTTGATTAGGCATGATTGAGCAGAGAGAGCAAACGCATAAACAGAATGTTTTGCATTGCGGGAAATCAGCGACAGCATGTATTTATCGAGGACGTCCGACCCAGCGTGCGAGACGGTAATTGAAGTAGAACACGGTGCCGAAAACCACCCGGCGTGGCAGTGCAGTGTCAGGGGTCACAGCCAGAGCGGAGTCAGAGGCCCCTGAGGGTGTCAAGCCTACAGCCCAGAAAGTGAAAGCTCAAATAGTATAAATGTTGTTTTACACATTGTTAAAAAGTACCACTGTCGCTCCTAACCACCTCCTGCCAGCGTACAACTGAAATTTTATCATGTGTTTTCTGTACAACGGCCTGAGTAATGGCCTGAATGCGCCGATCTTGACTGATAATTGCTAGTCGTTTGGCTCACCAGGTATTCGCACGGTCACCACCCGACTGACACGTCCGAAACACGTAAGTTTATATCTCAATCCGCTACAATGGTCTCCGTCACGGTGTCGCCTGCAGGAAAGCCCATTTCCATCGCTCGAGGGCTTCCCAGCCAATTCGACCTGCAGGGAAAGCAAATCCAGGATGCGACCATAGGTGACGTCAAGGCAGCCATCGCCAAAAAATTCCCTAAAGTGAGTCCGAGTGACAGTATCACTCTGCGGGAAACTGACTTTGGTCTTCTTCTAGTTCTCCCCTTCGCGGCAGAAACTTACTCTCAGAGACAGCAAAAATGGCCTCAGTGATGAAGCCAAATTGGTGGATGCGGGTGTCGTAGATGGGGGTGAACTGCTCGTCAAGGATCTTGGCCACCAAATTAGCTGGAAGACAGTCTTTTTGGTTGAATACGTGAGTCGGCGCGCCATAGAAACCCCATTGTCTAACTGAGCGACCGAAAAGGCAGGCCCACTAGTCATACATCCCATATTATATCACTTCCCTGAATACGTGTTGGGTGGGCCGGTTCACCACAGCATGTTGCAACGGTCTGCATTCCTCAACTACACACTTTTTTCCTCCAGGAATTCACGCGACTCCACAGGTTTGTATATGCGCTTGTCATGATCCATTTTGCGAAGCGCGAGTTCGAAACACTATTGTGGGTCATCTTGCTCATATCCATTTGAATTGGGCTGAGATCATTCGCACAAGTGTCCATCGCTTTTCTCATGCTACGATGCCACTCCTGAACATTTTCAAAAAGTGAGGACCTCCCGTATCGCCCGGGCCACCCTTACTTATTCACCTGCGTAGTTCAGCCCATTATCACGTTGGCAGTGGTGTGTGCCATTCCTTTATTGATTTAGTCCAAAGTAGACACCCACAACGCATATAGGGCTTTTCTTGGCACTGGCGGTCTACGGCCCACAGTATTCAGCGATGTCCCCCTATATTCGTGGTACGCTACGGAATGACCCCGTCTTCATTTGGGCCTGCACCGCGGTTTGGGCAGTGAGTTTTATCTCGTCCGCTCCGAGATCCCCTCTCACACTTGCTTGCAACTTAGTTTGCTGAGATATCCAACCTAATCACCCACATCAGCCTTCGCAATCTTCGCCCTGCTGGGTCTCGCAAACGTGCTGTTCCTCACGGATATGGTTTCTCGCTCGTGTCTTTCCCTAACTATTTCTTCGAAAGTCTAGCATGGTTCGCCATTGCTGTGATGACCGGAAGTTGGACTGGTGAAGCTTCTTCTTCCATGTTTGTCTCTTCTTTTCTGACAAGGAAAAAGCCTATGGGTTCTTTCTGGTGGCTTCTGGACAAATGTACATCTGGGCT
>JBBPLU010000620.1:0-13380 GCA_038089935.1 Boletellus emodensis | reverse complement strand
CTTGGACTGGTGCCTGGCCAAGCATAATGGCTATCTTCCATGCACTAACACATTGTTTATATCTGTTGATACTCAAGCAGTATTCAATAAACAATCAAAAAGTGTCAAACATTGGGACAATTTTGTGAGTCACTGTAAAACAAGTGTTGGAATGAAATACATGAGCTCAAGCATGATCCAACACTTGCCAGACCAGAAGGTACAGAATAGGAACAAACACAAAATCATTGAAATGAAAAGTATACACCAGAACATCACTCAGAAGATATGGCCTCGCCTCAACACACATAGGAATCATCTAGAATGGTAGGAAGCCTCTAGACTGCGGGTTACAACTGTAGGGAACACAGGTTCCCTACAATGGGGCTATGGAGCAGGAGTTGCTTGACAGGTTTTGTGCTACTCATGGCCACTGCTTAGAGTTCCTGTTGATCTGGCAGCACGTAGTGCTGCACCCATCCAAGACAAGTCGACTAGCCCTCTAGTCAATGTATAGGTTGTGCTTTTGTAGCCAAGTAAAGCCGATGATGATAGGGGTCATCTCAGATTCAACACAAGAGCATTGATGCGCTCCTGGTGTTCATTAAAGTCCATAAAAAGGTCAACTGCATGGGTTATCTCACCTTCTTTGTTTCTAGTTCTGTTGATGTTAAACACAGCTATTTGTCATGGCAGCTCATCTATTGTCAACCTATGTCATTCTGCCCATCAGTGGTCAATCAATGTATCCTGGGTACCACTATCCAAAAGAGTATGTGCTTTGATCCAGGTCATTCCTAGTGAAAAATGGCATACGTGTAGATCTATCATGATCTTGCATGCTCCGGGTTGTCTCTAAATGTTGGACAATGTGATTGTCAGGTTTTCTTCATTTCTGGAGTTGCCAAGAGGGGAATTAAACACTAGTTCAAGACCCCGGCTGTGCCCATCTAGGGATGCCCCTTGGCTCTTTTCTAGGTACATCAATGCAACCAAATCTGAGACTTTCCTTGGTATAATCAAGGACTGATCACCCGACGTGATCATTCCTCTAAGCCTTTTCTTGACTCTTCTATGTCATCCAGGAATGCTCTTGCTTCTGATACAGTTATTCCATTGATTGTGGCCAATCATGGATCTGCAATGCTAGCTTCTCTGACCTGAACTCTCTGGTCTGGCAGCTTGTTTCTTCAGCAGTCCTTCCTATGTCCACTCCTCAAGAAGTGACAGACTGGGCACTCCTGATCCTTCAGTTTGGGGCAGTTCTTTACTTGATAGCCTTCATTGCAGTTGAAGCAGCCATTCTTCATCATCACTGTGCTGACCTCTGTCTCAGTGGTGCATGTATCCATTGCATAGTTGTCTATCTTGGTAGTCTTCCTTGACAAGAGACGGTATTCTTCAAAGTGCTTGCCTATGTCTCGCACTGTGTGGAGCATGGCATCAACCATTGTGCATCTTCAATTAGTCCTAAAAATCTCCTGGGAGATCTCAGGCCTGATGTGCTTTTCAAGGAGGTACACTCTGAAAGTGTCCAAGATCTGGGCTTACTAGTAGTAGATGTTCCACTGGGCATAGTAGGTGTCAGTGTCTTTCATGCCTTGTGTGAAGTCAACCAGCTGTTTTGTCACCCAGTCCTTTTGGTGGATGGGCCTGAACAAATCCTTGATAGCATTCTATAAATTCTGCCAATTTGCAAGGTAGATCATGTTTCTGTCTACCAGTTTCACTAGCTCTACTTCCATGAAGTATGTAGCTGCCTTTGACACCCTTGATTTGTGAGAGGACAGCATATGCTCTTGCTTGTCTGTTTGGCATTGGGAAGAAGGAGTAGTTGTCATTGAATTGCTTCAGGTTGCATTCCAGCCATGCTTTCATCTTGAGCCACTACTCTTTGAATTTTGCCTTGGTTCTGTTGTACATGCCAGGATCTGTGAATACCTCAACCTTGGAACCTGCTTGCTGGTGTCCTCCCAGCTGTCCTACTCAAGTAGCCTGTCCTAAGGTCTTGCAGGCTCTCTTTTCCAATTCGTTGGCTCTTTCAGAGGCACATTCCACTTCTGACATGGCAAGGCATAAGTCATACTCCATCTTGTGTTGTTCCTCTACCCATGATGCCTGCAGCATTTGGAACTGCTGTTCCAACATTGGCTGCTCTGCAGGTCTAGGTTCTGGGTTTATTGGTTGGTCTACAGGGTCCATGTTTTTGTGCTTTTAGTGCCAGCTGAGGTTATAGCTTCAGGTCAGCCAAGTAGGAGAATCTCATGAAGGTGTCAGAGGAGAGATAGTAATAAATGGTACTGGTCCCATAGCCATGTAGAGAGAGTAGTCTCCTAGAGGTGAGGAATGATTGAGTACCGTGTGTTCATGGTAGCATGTAAACAAGAGGGGTATGTGTGCTTGAGAAGAGAGGAGGAAAGGATTTAGCTCTTGGAATGCTTCACAGAGCTGGTCAACATTGTGCCTTTCTTGCAATGCCCTCTTAATAGTCTCTTCAAGGTTCAGGAAGACCTGGGTATGGATTCTCAGTGTTTGCATTTGAGGAGTTGATGAGGTGAGAGAGGAGGATGAATGTGAATACGGATTGTGTTGGCAATGGAGGAGGAGCTGGGATTGGTTCAGCTGGAATAGAGAGAGTGGAGTTAAAATCGAGGAGATCAACTGTTGGTGTGCTGATGGTGGTGTCTGCAAGTTTGATGTCCTGTTCATTCCAACCAGAGTAGCCAAGCTCTCCTGCCCAGTCATTGATGAATCAGCTTGCTTCTTCTTCCTCCTGCAGAGCTTCTTCAACAAGATCTGAAAGCAGGACAGGGTAGGAGAGTTGGAAGTGGTGGAAGTGGATGTGGAGTTGGATGAAGTCGCTGAGATAGATGACAAGGAATGCAATGAATGCAATGTGAATGATGTAAAGTATCAGAAACTTTAAAAACATAAACTGTTACAAGCACCTATAGAGGTGATATGGATGCTTGTGGAGGTACTGTAAGTGAGAGTGGAGACAGAGCCTAAAGAAGTGGTGCTCGAAGTCCTGCTACTAGTGTCAGTGTTGCTGTTCGACAGCTAGTTCCCACATATACAGTTTGCAGGATTCTTTGACAACTGTAGGGTGGTCATTGGGGTTGACTTCCAGGGTCTTAGCTCTCTCGATAGGTAGAGACAGAGACAACAACAGAAGTGACATGAGTGATGGTGGAAGTGGAGACAAGGATTCTTCTTTCTTGCCATGGTGTTCTTCTTGCAATGGTAGCCATATCTCTAGTGATACCTCTTCTTGCTTGACTGGGTTCTCTTCTACTGGCTCAAACAAGGCAGCTCTTACCTCTTCTTGTGTGTTGACTCCTAATCCAATTAGGGTGGTGATAGTGATAGTCTCAGGGTCTGTATCATATCTCAACCAACACTCTAGCTCCTCAATGCTATTCCAGGAATATAGTAGAAAGTGGTCCTCTGAGTTGCAACTGGTCGCCGGACATCAAGTCAGTTAGTCCCAGGTCAGTACATGGGTTAGCCCTTGAAGTCCCTACTATTTAGTCATTTAATAAAGGGGGGGCATGGGTGCAATTGGAGATGTGGGAAAGAGTTCTTGGAGTGAAACATACGTGCTCCTGGCTCTGGCCTTCAAATAGGCGAAGACAGAGAGAGATAGTCTTGATCTAATGAAATAGCCTTGTAGGATGTTCCCAAAGCAAAGACAAACAACAAATGATGAGCTCTGGTAGCTCAGTGTCAAGTGGAACAATGTCGAGAACCTCACAAGACTATTGCTAGCTAGTGAGTAGTATAAGCCATAGATAGGATCCTGAAGAGTAAACTCCAAGGAGATCAAGACTAGGGATACCAGTTGAGATCCTTGGCCTTATATACTAATCCTACTGTTTGTACATATTAGGTATGTGGTCTGTGTGAGTGAGGCTGTACTACTGTGGAATAAGTCAGGACAAGTTATATGTACTGTGTACTACTAGATAACCATCATTTTGGGAGGCTGTGTCCTACTGTGGAGTGAGTCATGCTGCTGCAGTGATGTCATAGGACCTGGACTGGGTCACAATAGATTACCATATTGGATTATGCAATTGCAAACAACCGACATGCCTAGTGCTTAGTCTTGAGCCTGTCAGCCATTGGCACAATGTAGCCATGAGGAAGAGTGTCACATGGTGAGCATATGACTGATAGGGGTTGTGGTCCTATGACCGAAGAGCCAATGGACCATAACATATTCAATGATATGCAAACATTTCACAGTGAAATCAAGAAATTTGCCTAGGAAATCATATCTGTCACATATGATCTAATGCTGCCTGACAATCTAATGAATCAGAACATCTGTCTACAATTTGTCAAGGACAGGGCTGCTGAACTCCTACAAGACTCTCAATATCTGAAGGACGTGCGCAATACCAATATACATTTGGAATTTAACTCTTATATTTTCATTGATACTTGACTATCTACAGCAAAGATCCTCCCACTTCATGCACAAAGCTCTTAAGAATATATACCTCACCACCTTTTACCACAATTCTTCCAAGTCCCTTCACAACTTTGAGCAGTTCAAGACAACAATTCTGCATGCCATTGTTGTGCTTGTTGCTGCATATGTATGTGCATTGAACACCTCAAATCATCACTAATGAAAAATTTTAAGTTCATACTCTACTTATGGTGTGGAAGACAAATAGATACAATACCAGTCAACCCTTGGATTCCAATATGCTGGAAACTGCATACACAAAGCTTTTAGCAAGTATTGAAGCAGTTGCTAGACATCCGTATCATGGTCCAAGGCTTGCAGCCACATTGGTGAAGGGTATAGCAAGTGGACAGTGAGTTTAGTATATCCTAGCTTGATTATACTAACTTTTTGTGTAGTGTTGGCATTGTTGAATGGGTAGATGAACACCATAATAGCAATGAATTTGGCAGTCTCATATCTGATGATGAGAATAAGGATAATGACATAAGGGGGAATGAGGAGAGTGATGTGGATAAGGAGGATGAGGACAATGACTAGTATCTAATATTGTGGATGCTGATTCTTTTAATATGATTTTGTTGGATGTTCTAACAATGTGTGTGATCTGAAAATGGTGCTGGTATAGGATCCAGGTATGACAGATAGAACACTTATTACATACTGCACATACTATACAAGCATGGCTCTGAAAATATAACATGGACAGTATATCACAGAACCACATTGGTGTACACTATGTATAGAGTACTAACTGGCTGTGTAGAACTGTATGACACAAGTAATCCTGTGTGGCATTGTACTTGCTGACTAATCAGTGTATAGCCTGTGATGCTGTAGCATGTTTGTAGCTCAGCTGTACAATAGGGGACCTTGCTGGAGCACTGTAACATCTGTGATTATCTGTCTAGAGCTCTACATAACATTCTGAATTTGCTAATGAGCCTCATCATGTACAACCATCTGGCACAATATAGCTCTGAGTACATAATGGCCATTGCTCTAGCCAATAATGCATTTGTCTTGGTGCTTTGCTTCAACTATATTCAGCCTCTTCCAAATGAATTCTTTTATTTGAGTGTCACCAAGATTTCTGGAATGTAACCACCACCAACATGTCCTTGTTGGAACCATGCAGATGAGAGATTCACACACCCTTTGATGCACTCAGGATCCTTGTTGAACAGCTCACTATCACTCCTCTAACCGATGGTCACAGTCTCATAATTTTTCATCAGCATCTCAGCGATGAATTCTATGGCTGACATTATGATTGCCTGTATGTATTTCAGTGTTATGCCAGACTTATGCTAAGCACTTACTTGGCGTTCATTACTGAGTGCCTTTAGAAAGTACCAAGCAAGTACTATGCCTTCCTTATCTGGAATTAATGTGGGCTGATCCAGCGACTCAGTGTCTCCCGGCAGAAATCACCACAATAAATGAGCTTCACAAGATTTATTGTTCCCATTATTGTTGTTTCAGTGCTGCTGCCAGTTCCATTGCCAAACTATCCACTGTTCCTACAAGCAATGAGTGCAAATAACAATCTTTTGAATGCTTGTCATACTAGTATTCTGATGAGTGCTTGTGAGCTTGTCAACTAGCCTATCTGCATCCACAATGAGCTGAACCAGTATATGTATACTTGGAAGTGCCAGCAATGATTCCTTGGTAGTATACATATGTATATTAAATTATGAAATCTGGATACCATATACTGTGAGAGGGTAGATGTGAGGGAGAGAACCATGATTGCACTGAGTGATCTCTGCTCATGAGACATATCATCCCTTTTCATTTATTAACAGATGAGATGATGTGTGATACAAAGAAGGGAATTCACCTTTGATGCCACAAGTACATAATTATATTAATAATATTAGTCTGATGCCAGCATGACACCTAATGGAAGTTCTGTGTGAATTATCAATGACCAAATAATCTAGGCCAAGGAATGTCATTGGGATGCATCAGTCATTATAATTAGCTGTTTTGGCATATATATAGTATTCATTACTGGCCCACTTAGATCAAGCACAAGATCTGAGCAAGCGATGTGAATGGTGACAGAACGAGCAATGAACCCAATCAGCTTGCTTGTACTCATCACTCATCACTTGAATTGTTTTCCATTCTTATTTCTCATCACTCACTGGGCTTATTCTTACTTTCATCCTATACTCATCACTTGTTTGGTGTATTTATTCCTATCACATGCTTGGTTTTTATATATGATGGTTCTCCTCATTCATTCTTCTTTCTCATTCATTTTTATGGTCTTCTTGCTCCACTTATACACCATTGCTATTTGCTCTGTTCACTCATGTATTCTAATCATTCTCTTGAACATGGCTAATATGTTCATGTATAGAATGGACTATGGGAACACTCCTCATTTTTTTAATCTGCTCTCAAGTGCCACTCTATCAATCAGCATTGTTCAATTTGCTAATGCAGTGATCTTAGCCTCTTTCTGTGTACATCATTTTGTCTGCCCTTCATTGCTTGGTTGACCCAACTACACCCATCACTCATTGCTCACTCAACCCACCCATACTATCCAATCACTCAGTTATATTTTGGCTCATTCATACTCATCACTCATCACTCACTTGGCCCAACCATATCCAATTGCTCATTCATTGCTCATCACTTACTCAGCCCAGCTATATCCAATCACTTGCTCATCACTCGGCCCACTCATACTTATCACTCATTGCTTGCTCAGCTCAACCATGTCCAATCACTCACTCATCGCTCGGCCCAGTCATATTCATTGCTCATCACTTGCTTGGCCCAACCATATCCTATTGCTCATTCATTACTCAGCCCAACCATATTCAATTGCTTATCGCTTGCCTGGCCCAATCATATACAATCACTTATTACTCACTCAGTCCATTCATATCCATTGCTCATTGCTTGCCCAGCCCAACCATATCCAATCCCTCATTCATTGCTTGGCCCAACTGTATTTATCACTCACTATCAGCCTGGCCCACTTGTATCCCTTCTGTCACTCTTCACTTGGCCCACCCATACTCATTGTTCACTGTTTTCTCAGCCCACTTATACCCTACTGCTCCATTCTCAATTGGCCCACCCATACCCATCACCCATTGTTCACTTGGCCTACTCATCCTGATTGATCACTCCTTTATTGGCCCAACAATTCCTTATACCTCACTGTGCTGTCATCCCACTCATATATATCACTTATTTCTCACTCAGCCCATTCATATCCCACCACTCCCTTCCCAGTTGGCCCACCCATCTCAATCATTCACTATCTTGGCTGATCCATTTCATTCTCCACTTTCCTATATAATGCACTCAGCCAATCCATATATATCATGCATTCCTCAGCCCACCCATCTAACTCGGTGGTCCTCCCTAGTTCAGTCCAACATTGGCTGGCCATATCACTCAGACTATTTGTAGGCATCAGCTGGCCATGTCACTCAAGGTATGTTGACTGCAGTATGTGTCATACAAGGGGAACAGGTGAGGGTCATTTGGGATATACTGGCAAAGCTGAGTAGCGTGGTTTCTGGGTGTGCATTGGTAATTATGTATGGACCATCATAGCATGGGATGAACTTGGCTGTTCAGGCCACAGCAAAGGGCATTAACCAACAAAGTTTTAATATGGGATCACCAGAAATAAACAAATGAAGTGCACAACATACCTGTATAAAGTAGACACAGTGCAAAGGAATACACATGGTGCGTTGGAGTCAATCCCAGTGGCAGTACAGCTGGTGAACAAAATGACTTCATGCATGATTGTGCAGACATGAGAGTCAACAGTAAGATAATTGGAGCATGTTAGGATGTTGGGATTGAGGGAAAGAATGTCAAGGCAGGCTGAAACAAGTTGATTGCCAGGAAGTAAAAGAATGCCTTTGTCTATGAGTGATCAGCAACCACTATCAAAAGAAAACAATTAGTGCAATTCAACAGAATATGATGAAGCACTATGCAAGTCCTACTGCCACAGAAACCACCTGACTAGACTGTAAAGCGACAGAGCAAAACCCCAAGTAACATGTTTGAGAGGAAGTGGACATGGTCAACAAGTACATATGTATGTCATATCTAGTAGTGGTGAGATGGTTGTGCTATAGGTGTCAGTGTACATCAACAATGCTGCAAACAAGCTGACTGAGAAAGCTGAGGAATATGCCAGATCCTGAGCACAAGCATGAGTGCTACAAGATGGCACACCACTTTCCTAGCACAACAGCTCCAGTCAAATGGAGTGGAATGATCATTAAGACAGTAACAATGGTGTCATGCCAGAAGGACAAGGATAGTAAAAACATATCTAAAAAGGTGGAGAACATGTCAGTACACAATCTTGTGGCCCTGATCTGATAGCATGGTTGAGTGGAGAATGGAGATAAATAAGCTGGCTTCAGAAAACAACAAGACCCCACTCAAGAAGCTTTGATGCCCCAGATAAGGAGGTGAACTTAGCAGGGAATGTAAGGCACAAGGTGGTCAATAAAAAAATGGGAAAATGCATGCTTAGGGATAGAAAAGATAAAACATGTACCAATTACTGCACTGCCATTAAGGTTAATATGGAAAGGGTTTTTGAGCTTACTGTACATTGTAAAAGTTTGGAAATAAATATAGAATCTGATGGAAAAAGACCAAGCAGTGTCAACAAATGACACTGGTGGTGAATGTGGTTAGTGCATGACAAGGGGATTAGGAGGCTGTTCAAGGACTTGGAATAGTCCAATGGTGTCAAGTCCAGTTCTACTCCGCTTGACTCCAGATGGTCGGAGGTGTGAAGGGAAAGGGACAGAGGGTGAGATGGGTTGGAGTAGAGAGGACTTCAGCTTCAGTGATGTGGAGTTGCACGCTGCACCCTTGTGTATCCTTGTCCTCATATTTCAGAGGACAGAAGTCAGAGTAGTCGGAGATGGAATCTGACAGGAGAGAGGAGTGGGAATTTTATTGATATATGAACTGGAGAAACAGAGGAACTAATGTACAGAGTTTATATACAGAGTGCTAGGGTGGATTACTAATGGAGTCGAGGAATGACTAAGTACGAAGATGAGTAAGTCAGAAGGAGAATGGAGTGCACGCTGGAGCTGTGTGTTCAGGTACATGAATGCTGGAGCTATGCTTCGCACAGCCATGGGTGAAGTCTATTGTTACGCGGATGCGTACCTCGAGTATGCTAGGACTGACCTAAAGGCAGGACGCTCACGAAGAGGTACAACTCAGCCAATAGGGAGACTATACGTTCCTAGGTTGGAACGGACTAAGATCATGATCGGAGGGGATCCGACAGAGGACTCAAGAGTACGCTTGATTGCGTAGAACGAGAATGAGAATACAAAGTGTTGTACTACGGCTTATATAGAAAAGAGGAATGCGCATGGACCAAGAGGCCGCGTAAGCGAAGAATACCATGGTAGGGGAAAGAACAAGTGACACGTAATCGGAGAAGAACGTAGAACATGATGGAAGTGGAATGAGTAATCAGTATGACTACTGAGAGAGAAGCAGAGGGAAGTAGTCAAGGTAACATACATGTACTCTGGGATCGTTTACGATCAAGAGAAAACACTCGTAAGAAAAGTAAGTCAAAGAGGAAGACACGAAGTGGCGAGGACGACGTAGGAGAAAAAGGAGGACGTGAGAGTAAAGGGACAAAATTGTAACATTACCCCCTTCGTATACTTGAGCCCCAGGCTTGAACACCTTTACCTCAGGCCGGAGGGCTAGGAGGGCCAGTGAAGATGGAAGAGGCTTGTTCGACCGAGTAATGTTCAAGCGGACAATCGTTGACGATATGTCCAACACGATCGCAGCGGGAGCACACACGGGTGGGACAAAAGCGAGGTCCGTGTCCCCAGTTTCCGCAGACCGAGCAGTGCATAGAGAAACAGCAGCGAGCGGGATGGCCAGGGGCAGGCTGACGACAAGAAGGGCAGTAGTAGTTGGGGCAGTCGTCACGATAGTGGCCAAGACGATGACAGTGGTAGCAACAAGTGCTCGCTGTGGCAGGGATGTGGACAAGAACAGACTCAACGGTCTGTATGTCGGAGGACAGGACAGTGCGTCCATGGGAAATGCAGTGGATAGTGATGTGCTCCCGGTTCCGTGCGATGGCTTCATGGTCGAGGCAGTATCCATCTGCAGAGTAGGCGTGGGTGTCCGGAGGGGCGAGACGAATGGGGAGAGGGGGAGAAGGAGAAGGAAGAACTGGGGACGAAGGGTAGGAAAGTCGTGGCGTATTTTCTACTTCAGAGATATAATGATCACGGGCAGATTGAGTCAGGGAGAAGAGGATGTTACGAAAGGTGGGATAGATGAGGGCGGGCGTGAGCCGTTCGACGAAAGTGTAGAATCCATGAAGGTGAAGAACGGTAAGGATACGATCGGGAATACGATTAATTAGAAGACGAAGGGGAAGACCGAAAGCCGCAGGAAGATCAGAAGGGGCAGCATGGAAATGGTACATTTGAGCTTGAGAAATGTCAAAGTAAGTGCGTACGAGTTCTTGTGAAATCAAATCCTCCTCATAGAGGGGGTCCAGCTCAATAGCATGGATGAGGGTGGCGTCTGCGAGGATGGCGGCATAGAGCGTATTGATGGACGAGGCAGGAAGATAAGTAGGATAAACAGGATGAGATCAAAGAAACGATAAAGTGGTAGTATGCGAAAGCGAAGGCGACGAGGTGGAAGGTGGGGTAGAAGACATTTTTAATGTAGTGAAAGATGGGGCGAAGGGCATTGAGAACAAGGATGGCGTAGACGAAAGGGACTGCCATTGTCTATTGTAGCGAGTGAGTCTTTTTATAATCAAAGAGGATGGAACGTGCATGGCGGAGATTACTCTCCAGTTCCCATGTATTTTCTGAGGCTGAGTAACCCTTCCATGCGGTCAGGTACAGATAACGACCCAGGTGGCCTTTGTGTGAGAGAATACTGTCCACTTCATATTCTTCTTCGCCAGCGATGATATTGGGAGGCGGTGTGGGGAATGATGGGCCGTGGGCGTCGGTGCTGCAGAATGATGAGAGTAATGTGGCGTGGAAGACATCATGAATCTTCCATGTTGGTGGGAGTCGGAGGCGGTAGGTGAGTGGAGATAGCACTTGGCTTATCTCGAATGGTCCAAGGCGTTTCGGAGCGAGCTTCCGAGATGGATAGGGGATGCGGAGATTGGTGGCTTCAAGCCAAACCTGATCTCCTGGTTTCCATGGGGAGAAGCTCCGTGTGACATGAGAGGACATGAGACGGCGGGATGAGTCATGGGCGGCAAGGGCTTCCTTTCTTGATTCCTCTAAGGTGGAAAGGCGGTCAGAGAGGGCAGGAATAAACGTCTTTCCAAGATGGGGGTAAGCGCGGGGTTCGTAGCCAAACATTAGGGAGAAGGGGGAAGCTTTAGTGGACGAATGGGGGGAGGAGTTGTGGTGAAACTCAGCGGAGGTGATGTAGGAGGACCACGTATGTGGTTGGTTGGTGCAGAAGATGCGGAGATATGTTTCAATCTCTTGGTTTACTCGCTCAGTTTGTCCATCAGTCTGAGGGTGGTATGCGGTGGAGAGACAGACGTCGTAGTGGAGGAGTTGAGCGAGTTCTCATGCAAATGCGGAGGCGAACTGCGGACCACGATCAGAGATGATGGAGTCATGAAGTCCGAACTTTTTGAATACATGGTTGAAAAAGAGGAGGGCTACTCCTGCTGCATCAATGGTTTTTGTGTAAGGAATGAGAATTACCCCCTTCATAAGCCTGTGGTCGACCACGACCAACAGGCTATCGAAATTAGAGGAAAGAGGAAGATCGGTGATGAGGTCCATGGACAGCTGTTGGAAAGGTTGGGATGCGGAGGAGGGGATGGGAGTGAGGGGGGGAACTGTGGGGTGGGTGTTGACCTTGGATTGCTGGCAGAGGGCGCAGCCAGCGATGAAATTTTTAACGAAGATGCCAAGGCCGGGCCACCAGAAGTCGCGTTCGACGAGAGCTTTGGTGCGGAAGACACCCATGTGGCCTGTGGTGGGGGATTCATGAAGGGAACGAAGGAGTGAGGAGCGAGAGGCAGGGGAAACATAGAGTCGGTGACGATAATATAAGTGGCCGTTGTCGAATGACCAGTCAGCGAGGGAGGAGCGAGGGAATAGTGGGGAGCCGTCCTGGAGACCTTGGAGAGCACAGATGACAAGGGGGTCAGAGGGGGAGGACGAATGGATGTCATTGGCGAGGGCAAGGTCGAGAGCGGAGATGATCTGAGGTTCAGAGAGGATGGAAGAAGCGATGTTATTGGAGGAGGTGTCAATGCGATCCTTGTGGGAGAGGGCATCAGTGGGGGCCATGCGAGTGCCCGGTGTAACCTGCCAGACCAGATCAAAATCCTGGAGGAAAAGAGACCAACGCGCCTGACGACAAGACAATTTCCGAGGGTCCTTGAGGTATGAGAGGTTCTTGTGATCTGTGAGAACGGTGACGGAGTGTGAGGTCCCTTGGAGATAATGGCGCCATTCCTGTAGAGCGAGGATGACCGTGAGAAGTTCTCGGTCATAGATGTCATAGTTGCGCTCTGCGGGGGAGAAGGTCTTGGAGAAGTAGGCGCAGGGGTGAGCATCACCATTGGTGTCATCCTGAAGGAGTACAGCGCTAGCTGCCAAGAGGGAAGCGTCCGTCATGATAGAAAATGAACGGGTGGTGTCAGGAAGGGCAAGGATGGGGGCAGAAGAAAACCGTTGTTTGAGGGTGTTGAATGCTTGTTGTTGGAGGGGGGTCCAAAGCCAGGGCTCGTCTTTTCGGGTGAGGAGGGTGAGTGGGGCAACGAGATTGGAGAAACTGGGAATAAATTTGTGATAGAAGTTCGCAAACCCTAAGAAGGAGCGAATGTCTTTGATGGTGGTAGGAGGGACCCAATCGTCGATGGC
>JBBPLU010000619.1:0-13393 GCA_038089935.1 Boletellus emodensis | reverse complement strand
GTGGAAGAACCTGCCTGTCGATCCGATCACCGCTACAGGAGGCCCGTGCGAGGAGTGGGCGTCATCCGGAGCGAGACTCTTGGCAGAGTTCGCAGAGCAGGGCGCTCGGACCACGGTAGGTTTGGATTCCCCAAGTCTTTCTATGGCGCGTCACTGCTAGGCCAGAGTGATGACACTTTCATCTTTAGCCATGTCTCGCTCTGGACCCCCCGTCTCGTCCGTTGAACGTCTCCGACCCGCCGTTCAGATATGCCACCACCATCTCTGAGCCCGAAACGGCTGCAATTGTGGCTGCGGCGAAGAAGCTGGGGGTGACCATCTCGGCGCTGTTCCATGCCGCGCACTGTTTGGCGCAGTTTAAGATGAATCCCATACCCGACACGACGACAGAAGTCGATTTCTCGTCGGAATCGACGGTGTAAGCAATCACCTCTCCTGCCGGCCATGTCGGCAGGGCGACCTTTTGGCTGATCCATCCATGTTTCCAGCGTCGCCCTCGAGCGTTACTTGAAACCGCCCGTCAATCCAAAGACACACTTCATCTCGTCGTTTACGTTGATGCCGTGGCGGTTCTCGATGGCCCGACTGTTGTCAGAACCTAACGAGAAGGCGAGGTTGATCGCGACGGCGAAAACGCTCCAAGGGCGAATGGACAAATACCTGGCAGATCCATGTCTGCCCCAGCTGTTTGCCGTGGTGGCAGGCATGTCGCCGTCCAAAGTGGACCAGAAGAGGGACGAGGGAGGGGAGAACGAAGGGCCGATGCCTCCGTGGTGCTGCGCGTTCAACAACATTGGCGTACTGGAGCACAGGCTGCGCACGAAACACGGCAGGATCGGTGTCCAGGGTCTACGCATCGGAAATCGGCTGAGAAATTGCATGTACGTCGAGGGTCATTGCTATTTTTTGACAATGTTTGCGTGGTCTTAGATTTGCCTCCGAACCATGGCAGGACGGTCCACATGTGGTCGATGAACTCCAAGTTCCATTTCCAGGTTCAGGTTTGTTCCGTGTTGCTGCGTTGTTTTGCCTCGCTTCTGACCTTGTCGTGATGTCACTGACAGGGCGCCACTGCTTGGGGAGAGGAATGCATCAAGACGCTGCTGGAGGAGACGTTGAGGATCGTATTCCTCGTCCTGGACGCGGCGTGATTCGTCTTGAAGGATGTCGATTATCAATCCACAGTGGTTGCCGTCTCATATGTATTGCATTTCTGAAGCGAGTTTTGGGATGGGCTGCGCCCGTTTCTTTTTTGGACTAGTGTAAAATTTCCCCGTTTGGATAGATTCGTTCTCGTTGCTGAACGGCGTATCCGCTTGAGCACAGATCTAACATAAGTACTGATTATCATGTCGGTTGATTGCTATATCTTCGGGTGAAGCATATCATATCATATCTCGAGGGACAGGAGCGGAACAGTCAGTATAAAACGAATCTACCTAACATATCACATTGAAAGTTTCCTTGTCAGCGAACGAATTCACATAATACTGTTCATAAGCATCCAAACACGAGTCTTTGGATAGATCGACCTCAGGAATCGCTATTTCGAATATGGGGACAAGTTCCACCGCATGCACTATATCCGCCAATTGTATCACTGTATAGGAGCCCGACGGACCAGCTGCAAACTTTGCGGTTCGTCGAATACTGTACCCTTATCATCTCTCATACTACAGCGCTTTTGGCTGGGGCCGACATCGATCTCAACGATGATTTTTAGATCGCTGATAAGATGTTATAAATTAGCTGACTGGATGTTATCTATTTAATCTACCAACCAAAAGGCGCTTACCCACGGAACGCAATGTACATAAGCTACGGAATACCAACCGAACGGCTAGTTCATTTCAGCCGTTTTGCAGATTAGTAGCGTCGCCCTTTCCCCTTTTTCTTCCCACATCCACCCATCACGGGCATGTACCCCCTATACACTTATGCTTACCCCACACTTTTTCACCCACTATATGTACCCACCACCCAAAGGGCCTCCCACTATGTCAAGAACCACCTAATTAGCAGCAGCAGTACTTTACCGCACGCATGTAAATGTCTGGCAAAGGGCGCAATGCCCTACAGGATAATAAACGAGGATTCCAAAAAAAAAACCAGTACGAGTGACCTCAGGACCTTGAACACCGCCATTTGAGGTTGACTTGCGCCGCTGTCGGTGTGAAACTCGAGTGAAAGGCGAGGCAGTGAATTGCGCTGGTGGTTAGATGCAACTTATCAGTGGGACAAGTTAAATGAACTTGGCGGTTGGTGAGACTGCCTACCGACGCTTGATCAGGCATCTGATTGGTCGAGGATGCTGCCGTACTACCCAAAAGGAGTTCGAAAACGAAAACGAACTAAAGTGCATACTCCAGGAGCTCGGCTAACCTGGTTCGTTCCACTGATTTGAACATCAACTTCTTACAGGGGGGCTCGGATGGGGATGACAACCTCTAGAATCTCGTGCCTGCGCAGGCACATGATTAAAAGGCACTGGGCTGTCACGGGATGTAGTGCTTCACCTTGACATCTTTTATTCTTCAGCCAACAAACCTCGATTATACTAATCAGTGGACTGCCAGTGTTTGACTGGTCTAAAACCATCGGCTACCCTCGGTTACCATTCAGTGATTCATGTTGTGGATGATGGATGTGTCATCCGTTCTTACAAATCTCTACGTGGCAAGCTGGGGCAGTCATGTGGTCAAGAGTGCAGATCGGGGATACATACCATGCATATCTACACACGCCCCGGGCAAGACGGGATCAACCATACTCATCAACACTACACAGGACCACGCACTTAATGCCACAATGCCAGGAACACGACCAGGGCTGATCTATGGACCAATTTGCGTGTAAGCATGCACTGACGATCTTCCGGTGTATCATCGAGAGGATGCTCGTCGTCCACGAATGACCACACGACGCACTGGCATGAACAACTGAACGAGTGCTTCAGGGCCCATCGTAAGAAACTCGCCAGGATACGTTTACGCGCCCTCCGCAGCCACGACGAGGTTGGCGTGAATGAGGAACGACGCCAGCGTCTGATTGCCGTGTCGCTATAAGCGCATACGCACTCGTTTGACTTCATTCCGTCCAGTGCCGACGATGTCTGCCCTATAAATTGGATGGCAATGGGTAATGTGATGCAGTCGTGGACGAAGAGGATGTTGGAGTGCATAACAACATCAGTGAACTGGCTCGTCACTGGTCCTGACTGGTCCCGACCATCAGCTACCACTGATCGTTTCACTGATGGGCCACCCTGTTCGGCGCTTAGTGGGATGAGTAGGCTCTACCTATACACGGTGGGGTCTGTGTGCGAGAGAGGCCGACCTGGGCTGTCGAACCTGTATGCTGCATCCGTCGGACGCCCCTCTCCGAGGATCGGGGGCGCACTAGGCCTGTTGGATCAGGACAGTACGCGCAGGGACAGCCAAAGGAGCGGGTGGGAGATGCGGTTTCGAGCCGCGAAAGCTCTCATCAGAGCGTTCGATCGCTACCCCGACCGTTGCCCCTCCAGGGCCGTTTAGGTGGAGGAGTACAAAGGCACAGGATGCACGACCCTTCGAGAGGCTGGTGGGATAAGCATGGGTAAAGGTGGGTGGGGATAATGAGCCTTCTTATCAACGAAGCCATCGTGCACAAGCACGATCGTACGAGCCAGCCGGGTAACCAGGGCCTGGCACCCAACAGCACTTTGGCGTCCCCTTGCGGTACGGTGGCGAAACCACCGAGGGACACAAAGGTTGTTGGGTTGACATGTATTTGTAAGCTACCAAACCATTGCGTGAGTGTCTCTCCTCCGCATGCTACTCAACCTATGATGCATAATGTTCTGCCAGTGAGATGCCTGGTGTCTGCAGCTGCAGGGGTCGGCATGTTGGTTAGTATACTCTGACCTCAGTCATTTCAGAGTGGCCCCACCCGGGTGGTGTTCTCGCGTTACCCCCGAACAATCAATTGGCATCGTCTATGATTCGCAGTAATTCCAGTGGATACGTTTCATGGGAAGCGCGAGTCAAGTGATCCGGACAAGGCGGTGTGTGTTGGCAAGGTCAGGATTGTCAGTGCATGGGAGTCATGCGTCCGCATCGTTCCTTCCATTCTTTGACTCCTCAACAAACCGGTAAGAGCTTCCCAGCGGGAATACTCGCCCCCAACACTGATCTTTGTGCACATACATATGTAGAAGAGTCCTAACCATGACATGAATCACGACATCGCTTCCTGCCACTGTTTGGTGTGGATGTCCACTCGAAGCAAATTTGTGGTGGCGCTCCCCGTGTATACCTCGGGTGGTTCATTGTCCCCATTCCAAGCGAGTCGTTTGGAAGATTCCACCTTTCAGTGAATCGAGTGGCACATTGTCCTCCACAGTAGCTCCTCACGCACGCTTGGATGGCCCACAGACGCACTGCTTTCCTCATATAAAGCTGTCCCTCTGCGATGGAACCTCTCCATCACCTCTATCACCCGATTGTGATCAGTGACCCTCATCACCCATACCCATCTACTACTTATTCCTGCTTTCTTTCCGCAACATCTACTCTCTTCTTTGCTCTACCGCGACTTATTTTTCCATCATGCCACAGTTCAAGAACTCTTTCTCTCGGTTTCGGTTTCTTCGCTTTTCACCAAAATTCTGCCGGGCGCTCCCCAAGTCCTGCGAGACACTCATCCCGACGGACACTACTGTCGCTCGCAGTGAACCCGACCGGTTGTGCACACCCTCCCGCCCTGCGCCTCAGTCCATCTCTCAGCTTTTCGTTGACATAGACACCAGTGGGGACCAAGGGAGCGAGGACGACTCCGAGGACAATTCGAGTATCCAGGGGATCGAAGCGGATGTCAGGGACGAGCCTGCGGACAATGCCAGTGTTCTGGAGAACCCAGAGGGTGAAGACGACTCCGAGGACAATGTCTGTACTCGGGAGAACGAAGACGGTGGGGACAATGCCGAGGACGAGGACAGAGGCAAGGTCGAGGCCCAACACGCAGATAGTGAAGAGACACCCGACACCTTCCCATTCGCTCTTGTGCATAGAACCCGGATGGAGATGATGGTCCAGTGCCTCTACCTGGCCCTGTCCGATGATGACGCCGAAATCACCGCCTTGCGCACGATACATCGCGAGGAATTCACTCACGTTGTCCGTATCACATTTGATGCGCCGTCCGTAGACAATACCCTCTCGCCGTCGCGTTGGTCAAGTGAAGCGAGGTTCCCTGGGGACGCGCCATTCGAGCTACGCCTTAGCTGTCCCGGGTTTGCACGCCACGGTGAGCATCACACGGCGTTGACGAAGCAACAGCTCCTCCTTGCACGCAAATATATCGCCGTCTCGCTACCTTACCGGAACGACAAGTGGGCCGATCAGGGCTTCAGGTTTCCGTTCACGCCCGAACAGTGCGAGAGCGCACGACTGCTAATCGTCGGCCCTGCCGACCGCTCGGTGGATGTTATGTCTGTCTTTGTCTGTTACCTCAAGTTCCTCGGGGGCGTGTCCGCCTCGGAGCTGCTAAACAGCGTTCGCAAATTCGACTTCGTTCATCAACACTGGAGGGACTGCTCGACTGGGGGCATGGCGCAAGCAATGTCAACGTTGTTGAGTAGTCGTAACCTTGCCTAGGGTCGGAAAAGCGATTTCTTCCTTTGCTTGTCACGTATGCTTTCTCTTTCTTTCCCCTTGTTTCTCGCCCGCGACACCAATCATCATCACCTGCGATATCAATTAACATTAGATCCTTAGGACTTTACCTATGTTGTTGTTAGAGTACTGTGCACTGTAAGTATACCAGACAAGAAACCTCGTAGCTTTTTACTGTAGAGTAGTACTAGTAGGATACAAAACATGACATTCCATGTATGCATTCCAAATGCATTGGCCATGAAACATTCGATTCAGCATTCGCGTAGTATGCTGTTTTTCACAAATAACCACCAAAGCCCGGGGCAAGCTGGGGCAGCAGTGCGTGCCGGAGGTGGCCAAGGTATGTTTTCTTGCCCCATCACGACATCGTCACTATAAAGTCTCTGGTAGTACTCTTGAGGCTCGCTGCGGCTCTTCCGGTCGTTGGATCATGCTCCCCTCCCAACTGTGGAGCAGTCACACCTCCAACTTCCGTATGCTTGCACGAGCAGACTCTTGGCTTGCTGATTCGCCTATACTAAACGTTCCCTGCTGCCGTCGCTGCAGTATTGCTTCGATCACTCAGCCTTCCGCTTGGGGCGAAGAGCTGTTATGTGCCGGAAGGATGAGGAGAGCCAGACGACCGGTCTTGTCATTCGTTCAAGCGAGAATTCCCGAGAAGCCGCGGTAGAGGTGTCTAGGAGAGGGGAGGACCTTGTGAGTACTAGTAGAGCATTCCCCCTCGCTATCTAACGCAGCACAATCACTGGTCAACGGTGGTTCCCGACGGCGTCAAGAACCATGCGCTTGAATGTGTGTTGGTGTTCCTACTGGGAATGCTCCCCTGGTTACTCATGTATGCCATCAGGCGCCGATGAGGGATGAGACAGGCGCGTAGATCAATTCCAGTCGTCCGTTGGTGTATCGTGCCTTGCATGTACCCTCAGCCTGTCCGCTTGACGCATCTCTGCCCCCCGCTGGCCACGAAGAAAGCTAGCATTTCAGCGAAGTCTGGAAGTGTCAGAAAGTTGAAACACGTACGTGTCTAGTTGAAACGCCAGCCCCTCCACCTCAAACCCGCTAATTGTCACTGCATGGTAAGCAGTGCCACCCTGTCTGCGCAGCAACTCGCGCTTGTGTGCCCGTGGGGGCATGACGGGCACCCAATCTCCCCCGCTTGGGGCTAGAAGCTGATCTGACCGCCACCCATCCACGCTTCCATCATCTCGCCGTCAGCTCGAGCATGAGACGGCGTGCTTTACGATTGACGGCTGCCTATGACCCAAAGGGTATCTTTCTGGCCAAGTGCCTGCGCATGATACCTCTTATCAGGCGCCCACTGGCACCGAGGAGGAATCTCCCCACCCCTCACCCGCTTTTCCCCCTCCTCGTATCCGGTCACGTCTGGGATTGCACCTGGCTTGACTAACTCCCTGGATAGGGCTTGCGATCGGTGGCTGGTCCCTGAGCGGCCTTGGATGTGCGACAGTCGCGGTCCCTCTTTATTCCGTTCCCCTTCCCGACCACCCTTGCTCCCGGGGCTCAGCGTACCCCAGTTGTCTACATAACGCGATACCCCTTGTTCGCGAGCGCTCTTTACATAAAGTTGCTCCTGGACGATGGTACACGTTCCTAATGTACATGAACGTAATCGCATTGTCATTCTGCGTCGGGCGGTGCCCACAGCACACAGCGCCCACTCGCGTTGCCCGTCGCACACCGCTCGACAACACTCGGATGCGAACACGTTACAGCCTGGACTGCAGTAATCCTAGCCCGCTCTTAATGTAAAACAAGGTGTACTAAGCGAAAAGGACACGGAGACATACCGCATGGGATCCGACAACTTGGCGACAAGTTCCCCCTAGATGCTCATTTAGCGATGACAGACGACGAGGGTGGAAGGACATACTTTGCAGGAATAGATTTGTAGCGAGTGGTCCATATCCCCAACCTGATGTACATCTTGCATGTTAGTTTGGTAGCTCACCTACGTCTACTCGAGGTAGAGTTACGTACCGTGAAGTGGGGATAGACATCCGGATTAGGGCTCCACGCCGCTCGGAGAGGCGTCAGCCATCTTCCCTAGAATACACCAACTATTGAGTCCCAAAGTTGCAAGGCAAGTCAGCGCTCGCAACTTACGGTCTGACAGTTGTGGTTTATTCGGACGAACGGTGTGAATGCAGGGAAGACCGGCGACGAGTCGTATTTTCCTGCGTCTAGCTCCCAAACTGCCCACCGCCATCATCAGTACTGGCCCAGCAAACCACGGAACGTATACCCACCCCTCAAGGTGTCGTCGTAACACGTGCTCACAATACTGCGACCCCTAGGATCCCAGTATGCCGAAGTGACAGATTTTTTGTGTGCATGCTCACCGCGAAGTGCACCATTCCCTTGCTTTGATTCGATAAACTCCTGGATCTTCCCGAAGTCAAACTCGAACGGGCCCGAAGATGTTTTTGAACGGGAAGATGGAGGCGAGGGCAGAGGTGAAGTAGCGTCACTTTTGCGTTTCTTAGTCGCGAGGGGGGCTAATTTTCGCGTGTCCCATATCCTGCACTTGCAAATTAGTCACGCAAGAGACAGGACAAGTATTCTCTTACTTGAGATACCGACTGTTCGAAGCCGTCAAGATCAGATGGGGACTGGTCGGATTTATACTGACACTCCCTATTTTTTGGTCCGACAATCCGTACCACCGGGCACGGCTAGGTCCCTCCCGAAGGTCTAAGTGAGTCACGCCTCCCCCGTTATCTGATATCCACATTTCATGCCCAGAAGGCACCAGGTCAAGAGAAGAGATCAGGTCCTCCGAGGAGTATATTTGACCGGAGATGCCAGAAACAAAAGAAAATTGACGAACAGTGCAATCGTAAGATGTCGTATATAGCTGGCGAGTATTGATCAGAAACGTGACTATACGGTCAAATAACGCAGACTGACGCAGTGCGAGTCTCTTGGGTCCATCCTGATAGACGAAATCGAGGATTTGGCAGTGGCAGGCCAGTGTAGCTGAAGACGCCAATATTTCCCCCCTGATTCATCCTGATCTGCCAGTGGTGCAACGTCACCGTCTTCATCCGCCACTTCCTCAGGGGGTGCCCGTGCGTCCCAAATACCAAGTTGTCCATGCTTGTCTATGAAAGCATGATGAGTGTGAAAAACTAAATCGTAGGTATTTACCTCCAAAAAAGATCAGATCTTTGGTGGGTTCCGGGTGATACGCCGCGCTGTATACCCGATCTTGTGTCACCTTTGCCCTTGAAACAATTTTCATCTTCCCGAGCTTCTCCCGTAGTTCTGAGGCCTCTTTCCCGCCACGTTTATCGCTATCATACACCCACGCGTCTGAGCTTGCAGTACCCCTTGGATAGGACCTGCTGGTAATGACATGTAACGAACTTCGCAGAGCGTTCATCTCATTCTCGTTTAGGTCCTCTGCCGAAGTGAGCACACCGAGATCAAGATCCCCCGTCCTGGGGCGTTTCGCCAAACGTGCCTGCTCTTCCGCCAAAGTGCGCTCCTCCTCCTCTTTCTTTCGTGTCTCTTCCAACCGTTTCTCTCTCTGTGCAAGCGTCTCGTCAGGGTCGACCGTGTCCTTTCGTAAACGCGCACTCTGTCGGCGTGGTGCTTCCTCGGCCAGTTCGCGTTTGACCCTCTTGGCGGCCGGAACGGGCTTCGCTCTCGGTCTTGGTGCATGTTTCGGCTTGGCCGGCACACCGAGGGTCGCGACGGCATCCTTGAGCTCGAGCCGTTCTAGCAGCGCACGGTTTCTGGCAATGTTCGCCTCGCGTTCTTGTTCGCTGTGTCGAGTGGGTCATATGCCCTTGTATTCATACACTACACCGTCGATCTCAGGAAAGAAAACGAATGCTTACTAGGCTGATGTTTCGGTCATTTGTGGGCGGCAGAACTCGACGAGGATGGTTGGTTGGGAAATGAAACGCGTCGCGTTATGTCACGGTCACGCACGGGCTGGCTCAAATGGCTACCCGCCAGCAAGTATCAACTTCAAATCCTTGTCGCTTCTCTCGTCGGACATGAACCCGAGCATTATCGGAGGGGCGTCGGACAACCACTTTTATACTCCCAAAATATTGTCAATCTCCCTCTCCTCGGCTAGGGGAACTATTCATACACTCCGCACCAAGATCTATAAGTACAAAGCGAGGATATGGACACGTATTTAGAGTTCTCAGTCATAGAAGGCGGACACTCAGCCAAAGTAGTTATATGCTAGTGATGTTGGCCATCCGTCCTCGGTCAAGAGCAAGTTGCCTTCGTTGACTCCTTGCAGGTTATGCATTACACCTGCACTCGGATTCGATTACTGCTCTTTCGTCTCAAGAGCGTCGACGTACCAAATGGAAAGGCGGCTTCGATCCATGTCGTATTCTCCACAAAGTCGACCACCGCGCTTTGAAACGCGTAAATATCGGTCATCGTGGGTTGACGACCGCCGTTGAAGTCCTAAACAACCAATGTGCAACGTCAGTATTTTGGAACTGCGACGGAGGGAATGCCTCGAAACCCTACATGATCTGCAAACTCGGTGACCCATATTGGTTTGCCATATGTATCGTGCAGGAGTGTGGCGTAGTTAACAAATGCCTGTGGATCCGTTCCGTAGAAATGGAATGCCATGGCGTCTATCTGTAATCGCGGATTCCAACGACTGATGGCGGGGACCGTTGAAAAAAACCCTCACAGTACAACCGGTGCACCCTTCGACAAACGACTTCATCCAGTCAAGACCTGCTTGATCATTCGTGCACGCCGGAGAGATAAGATAGTATCCTTGGTACTTGAGCGGGTCAATGTACTGCTTCCACAACGAGATGCCGTCCTGAGGACTCATGCTGGATTGAGACGGTTCATTCGGCCTAGGATAGTCCAGATCATATCAGAAATGCGGCCCAAAGGCATCCGTAGACATACTCATTCATTCCCAAAACTTTTGTTGCATAGCCCTGAGCTACCATGCTCTTGAAATCGTCTATCTGATTCCAGCCCCATAGCATGGGGATACCCTCCAACCCGAGACTGGGGGCCATGGACGGCAGATTCGGGCTCCAAGTATATATACTGAGAACAACATTAGCACACGCGCGAGAAAATGAAATAAACGCTCGAACTAGCGGACTCTCGGGCGGGCGAAGTGCGCAAGGTAGGAAGCATTGCCATTGGGCCACGCCAAGCCCCACTTCTTTGACTCGCCGGCGGTGACAGCATGATCCGTGCTGGGTGGAACTTGTGAACTCGCTGCCGTGTTCCCATCATGGGAATGCTCAGAAGCATTACAACGCTTCAAGAGATAATTACGCCCACCACGCTTCCGACTCTCGTGCGAGCCGTGTCCGTGAATGGAACCACCATTGTGCTCGTGGGAGACCGGACTGAGGTGTGCGTCACTTTTGGGTTCCGCAAACGTTTGGCCTAGTATTGTGCTAAGGAAGAGGAAAAAAACGAGAGGTGATCTAGGCATTTTAAGATCTTGCTCTGAGCCCAGGGGTCGTTGACGGGGGCGCAACCTTTGGACTGGATGTAGGGGGAAGGAAAGATGAGGATGAACTTGGTATTCGCTGGGGTCACGACCATGCCCATGCTGAATGCCAATTAGAAGATGGCTGATCCTTTGGAATCCACGGTACCTGATGTGGCGGCACGGTGGTCGGCATGATGTAAACCAAGCATCGTATAACTGATAGCGGTGTAGAGATGGGAGGCGTTCGCTTGGGGTCACTAACTACATCGATGCATCTCCACTCGCGGTCATGATTTGATGACGACGATGGTGAATTGAGCTTGCACGGTTGTTGCGACACGACCGGCCTAATAGTCAGAACTTAAAATCGCGAATGATGGTCACCTGCGTGATCTGACTCAGTGTTTACTCTGACTTCAACCTGGCCGCAAATCGTCATGATTAGTTATTCGGTCACGATGAAGGAGCAGCAAGCTGGAGAACACGCTGATAATGAGTCGCGAATAAATGTAGGTGAAATGAATCCCTCACGCTGCGCTTGGCACTCAATGAAAAAAAAAACTTGAAGCACGTGAGGCATTGAAGAAATACTGTAATTTAGAATCGGGACAAATACAACGGGATAAGAAGTACATCCTTGACATAGATTGAAGATGGTCAGCGCCACTTGTTTGTATCACCTGCTGCACCCAACGATCAACGATGAAACGACATGTTTAAGAGTGTAAAGACTGACCGCCAGCCGAGAGAACAAGCTGCCTAGGTGCCTCATAGCGTCGCACGATGAGTTCTCGATTATAAAGTGGTCGCATCCCATCTCTCGGGACGCAATGAGTACCAGATATTATAATTCCTGGGGAGATCTTGGTTCGAGGAGATTGTTCATTCTCTTCCTATTGCTTCTCTGGAACACTCCAATCGCTCTCCAATCGCTTCTGCCATCGGTAGGGGCTCCAGATCCTCTTATCTCCATGGATAAGGAATAAGACTGCGGAATGAACGTTCAACTATCGTTGTCTCCTCACCGTCTGAATCTACATCACGAGATTAAGTCGCTTTAGAAAGACGAGGACCTGCATACGGTCCTCGTGTGCAAAAAAACCGTCAGGGCCAAAGTAAGTAGGAAGAAGGCCGCCAGAAAAAAAAAAGCCTCAGTTCTTGCTCCGCATTGGAGATATTGTAGGCTTCTAATCCCTTTGTGTTCACGGACTTCCTGACTTGGATTTCGAAAAATATTTGCTATGCCCAGCTGCATTGACAGAATATTCGGCGTAATGACACCCAAAATCAAAGTGGATGCCACATATGCTAAAGATGGTATGCTCTGGAGGGTTGGGAGCAACCAATGCAGGAAAATATTAGTATGGCTCCCGCACGATGCACCCGGACCGGATCGAGCCGCTGTGAGACTCCGCCACACAAGTTCGAGAGTTCTCACGCTATGACTCGGACTCTTTGGCGCAAACTGCCGTGTCAGGTAGCCACCACGAGGACTACTACGATGGGCCCTAGAGTCAGGTTTCTGATGTGGAACACTACGTGGACGATTTCTCGGATTTAGCACCGCTTACTATGAAATTACACAAGGACCAATTCGAGTGCACCTATCGATGTGTTTCATCGGTGGTTGGTCCCCTTTCGTTTTGCGTTTCCATCTTAAAACAAGGGGCTCATCTAGCAATGATTCTCTCAGGAGCTGAGCCGTCTCGACCCCGATGCAGGCTCCGATGTGGTCGGAAAGGTTTCAGATGCGCTAGTTACGTATGACGTTCACTTCAAGAGTTATTCGGTGATAACAAGTGCTGCAAGCCTACAATCCATGTGTGCATTCAACCCAAGTCTACTCGCGCAGAAGCAGTCGACTCAACGAGCTGGAACATTGCTCAAGGCTTGCCAGTCGAGGGAACTTGGAACGCAGTGGGAATTTGTGATGACACTGGCCTGATGTGGTGAGATAACAACCCCATGCCCTACGCACAGTCTAGTTGGGTAGCGCATAGCATCTATCAGGTTGTCCCATCATCGGGGGAGATGAAGGTGTGTCAATCACGAGGGAATATAACAGGCTCACCTCAAAAGCGGCGCTACCTAAGCGTAAGGTGTTGGTATAAGTTGGTGCGTTCCGCGGGAAGACTCGTTATCTTCCCCCCCCCTCATGATATACTCGCAGACAGCTCAGATTGCGGTAATTGTCCTAATATTGACCATCGCCCTATATTCCGCCCGGCGCCTTATTCGAAACAAACAAGAGAAGAACGGGTTACCTCTA
>JBBPLU010000618.1:0-13406 GCA_038089935.1 Boletellus emodensis | reverse complement strand
GCCGTCCCAGTGCTGATCTCCATCCATCAAGAGCTCGAATGATCAACATCCACGGCACTCCCAGGGGATGCACCGACGAGTTGCTATCCCGTCGCTAGATTGACTTCATGCCAATAGCCTCTCTCATGGCCAGCCATGTGACATTCCACACATTCCCCCCGACCTGCCCCCTGTCTGACTTCCACAACCACAAGTCGGCTGATGTGCATGCAAGCCTGCCGAAACTCTTGAGTCCAGGCGTAAGGCCCCGTTGGCTGGTCGTGATTCTAGACTGTGCTCAGGCAGCCATCACCCCGTTTGGCTACAGAAGCTGAGCGTTTGGGGTCACTAAAAGCCATGCTAGACATGACTGATCCAGGCTGACTGGCCCTGGAAGCCATACATGGGCATCCCGTTCATTCCATCAAGCAGGGTCCTGGCACTATAGACGCTGTTCGAGCTGGGTCCTCACATCTCCTTTTGAACGACCCTTTCGTGATGTACACCACTCAACATTGTCTTACGTCATTTGGGTCTGGAACAAAGCAGGGCTCTCCTTTTTCAGAGTGGTGGCTGCGGTTCAGTCAATTCAATCAGCTATCCGACCGCAAAGTTGAATGTAGACGGAATTATTTCAAGTGGCGTTCCGGTTGCCATCCGAGTACCTTCGACATGCTCGACCAAAATTGGAGAAATTGGAGTCTGAACACCAGTCACATCGAGCCCAGGGTGGCCATTTCCACTGATGACCTGCTTGAGGCCGCTAGAGTGGTGTGGAATGAAGGGCTACTCGCCGATGTGCCTGGAGTGCTTGTCATGGACACGTCACCTCTAGAAACAGGGCATCGTTATCATGAGCGGTATGCAGCCACGCCGTACCAGGGTTGGCATGGTCCAGATTCCAACGACCCTAGCTTCATGACGGGGAACTGGAATCGGGAAGGGGTGCCAGCTTGCCTACAAAACGTGGAGGTCTCTGCCCACGCACGCCATCCGACCATACCCATACCGCCATGCAGCCGAGCACTATGCAGCAGTCGACCGCCTGCAGGTCATGCTCTGAAACCTTTGCATCACTGGATGCACTTCGGAAACACCGCTACCAAAAGCATTCGTCGCTGCTGCCCTTCACCTTCGAGGGCGAGGTGTACACCGTCGAGTGCGAGAGTGGACGCTATGCCTGCCCACTTCAGCCTTGTGACAAGTCTTTCTCCCGGAGAGACCGCATGCAGAGCCATCTGCTCGACTCCCATCGGGTCACGAAAGTCCAGTGGCATGGCAATGGGGCTGCAAGCACAGGTGAGCATAGGAACTTCTCAAGGTCGCAAACGTGGTGGACAAGGCTCACCGGGTCATTCCAGAACCAGCCCCTGGGCCGTCCGGTGTCCGAGGTTCAGAGGCAGACATGTCGTCACCGACAGGCGCTGGCGAAGGTGAGCGAGCGACGTTTTTCGACTACAAGACTGCTCACCTCTGATGGCGCCTGTGCACTCAGGTCTCTTGGATACCCGCCGAGTTCGACTGGAGCCTGGAAAAAATTATTTAGAAGGCGGGTCCATCTTGGACGAGCTTGGCCTCTGGTTCCACACGGGCCTCCGAATTTTTATTTGTCGAGAGTGCGCGGTAGGCTTGACGTCGCAGAGCGTGCTTGGCCATTGTTTGAAGCACGAAAAGCATATCACGGCAGCAGTGAAGAACGCCATGGAGAAGCTTTGTGAGGCCAGGAAGGCGTATCAGAAGCCAGAGCATGTGCCACTCCCCCAGCCAGGCGGACCCCCCATACAGGCCATGGCACCCCCTGTCGAGGGCTTCTCCTGCTCTGCAGACATGAGGTGCACGTACAGCGTGAGAGACTTTCAGACGATGCTGAAGCATGGAAGGGAGAAGCACGGCCAGTCCCTCCTGACTGAGGTGAAGTACCGGCCGACCACGGTCCAAAACCTGTTCTCTAGCGTTTGCCGCACTTTCTTCGAGGTAGACCGGCATCTCTCCCCGTCAGCGGATGTCGATATGCGCTCGTACCTTCGCCGGAACTTCTTGCCGCACACATGCTCTCAGCCCATGTTCACGGAGAGCGGGGACCGCGAGCGCCCCCCGCTGTTCAGAATCACCCACTGGGACAAGTTCGAGCCTGAGGTCCGAGGGTCTCCTGAACAGCGCAAGGCGGCACAGATGATCAAGGCGAAGCACACGGACGTAGAGCACGGCGGCATCTTCAGTCGGCTTGACTCTGTCCTGAAGTCATATCACGCAGCATTGCAGAGGCGCCTACAAGAGCACACCTTCTCTTTGACAGTGAGGAAGGTGTTGCTACATGGCCTGCCCGTCCCAAAAGAGTGAGTGGCGAGTGAAGCCCTCTATCGTTCGGCGCCCTGACGACGATGCCACAGCGCCCGACACTTTTCCCTCGTTCCAGACAGCAACAACACCTACCTGGCCGCCTTTTCACAGATGGTGCGGGCGATGATTCGAAAACACCTAGGGCATGATTTTGCCCTCTCGTTCAACCTGAGCGGCTCACAAACAGCCCGGATGGAGGAGCTGATCAAGTCTCTCCGCGGTCGCTCGGGCACCGAGCAAGAGCAGCTCGCAGAGGACGTTCTCAGATACCACAAGTTTTCATGGTCGCTTCTTTGTGCGCCGGACGCCAACCCAGACCAGAGCTGGGGAAGCCCGATCCAACGATACATTTGGCTGAAGGCTTTGCACCCCGATGGGAAGTTCATGGATGCATCCGAGCTGACTCCCGAGCTAGCGAAGCTCAAATACTTCTGCCACATGACCACGCTGTACCAAGCAGTCGTATACGAATCAAAGTCGAACGCGCAGGAAAATGACATTGAGTAGGTTTTCGTTTCCGGGTCCTCCCGAATATCCTCTGGCTGAAACAGCGCTGCTTTCAGCCGCACGGCCCGGCTCCATGCGGAGGCGCTTTCTCCGGGATCCCCCACGGCCTACAACTTGGTCTGCGAACTCCAACAAGGGGCGTCGTTCCTGGCGTACTCCGAGGTCCGCGAACCAAAGGTTTTCGTCGACCCCAACTATGCCTTCATCTCGATAGGCGGCGAATCTCTCCAGCTGTCCCACCTCCGGGAGGGGATGCAGAGCCTGCTTGCGAAGGTGAGGGATGGGTATGTCAGCTTGACGGGGAAACCGTGGCAGGTGCCCACCGCAGGCCATATCCAGGACGACATCGACAGTCACAAGTGGGGCTACAGCTTCCTGGAGGAAGCGCCCTTCAGAGAGACACGGCACGTCTTGTTTCTGGAGGTGGTCGAGCTATATCGCATGGGCCAGGTGGATGCACTAGGCCAGTGGTGTTGGGACAAGAATGCCGTCCGGACGTTCATGCGGCGTGCCCAACACATCTGGGGCCACATGCTCCACCTTCTGTACGTCGGACTGCAGCTGGCCTCTAGGACGACGCAATTCCTGCAGCACCAACTTCGAAACGCGGACAGGCCACGAAACCTCATCTTCCAGGGGCATGAGGCTATGTTCATCGGAAGGTATAGCAAGACGACCAACTTGAAAGGCAGGGACGTTTGCATCCCTGCCTTTCTGTCTGCTCCTCTGCGCGAGGCACTGCTCGTGTTACTGGGCGGAGGGCTGAGAGAGGCCGAGGCGATCATGGCTGGGCTGGTGTATGGGAGGGAGTCCCAAGAGACCTACCGAACGTGAGTGAACGAGCCGTTCCAGGCGGCGGCAGCGCTGTCGAATTGCTGACGAACCGGCGCCATATAGCTACCTCTGTGTCGCAGATGGGGGCCGCATCCAGCCGGGCACGTTCTACGACGACTTGAGGAAGAGGAACCGCGAGGCGTTCGGCTGCCCTTGGGGCGCTAGAGACTTCCGACAAGGGATGATAACGCTAGGACGGGAGTTCATCTCCCCAAACGACGCGTTTCCATGTGCAGATGATGTCCTCGCAGAGGCCTCGGACCACTCCACCGAGGTCGATCATTCCCACTACGCGTCCGTCCACGGCACCCTGCCCAGGCTCTCGAACAACGAGCTTTCTCAGCAGCGCTGGCTCGGAGACGAGTGGTCGAGCTTGCTGGGCATGGGCCCCCATCCGGTGCAGGAGCCTGTTCGCATACTGCGCATGCGAGGGCGCATCGCATCGCGTGCGGAGCCTGACCAGCTCGCTCAAGACATAACCGCCAGAGTCACTGATGCGGTGTCGGCCAAGCTGGCGGAGTTGTTTGATGCATTCTCTGCGAGAAGCAACGCGGCGTCCGCCCTCCAGACTATGGACATGGCCGTTCAAACCTCCCCCAACCTTGCTTCCACCCCTGCCCTCGCCCCTCTGACCCTGACTCAGACTGTACCGGACCCCTCCCAGGAGTTAGAGATCATATCCATCACCTCGCGCCCTTCGTCCCCCAGGCCAGAGGGTCCATCGACGCCGACCAACTTCCCTTTGTCCTCTTCGCCGCCCGAGTTTCTCGTCTATCAGCCTGCCAAGCCTGCTCCGCCGTCCATGACGCAGTCGACTGTACACAAGATAGCGCTCCCTGGTCGAAGAAAGCGCAGGACTAACTTTGCACCCACCCACGAAGCGGAGGAAGAGCTGGAGCCCCACCCAGCCAAGCGGGTTAGGAGGCGTCGATGCGACTTGTCCGATTTCGACGACCTGTATGGCTTCTCTTCCGACAGGACGGCGGACGATTTGGCCGACTTCATCGTGCCCGACAGCACGCCTAGTGCCTCAGCCTATTCCGAAGACGCCCCGCTCGTGGACAACATTCGCGCCGCCATTCGAACCCTGTCCAGAGACCCGGCTGCGAGGGAGAAGACCAAGGAGCAAATGCAAGGGCTCTTGCATGTGCTGGAGGGGGGCGGCGACGCGATGGTGACCCTCCGAACGGGCGGAGGAAAGACGATGCTGTGGCTTGCCCCCTTGCTGGTGAACCCACAGCTGAAGTTCATCGTCGTATGCCCCTTTGTCGCCCTGTTGAACGAACAGCATGCCAGAGCTGAGGCTGCAGGGATCCGGTGCATCAACTATTCCCTGTCGAAGACCGTCCCTCACGACGTGCAGCTGCTTCTCATTCAAGTCGAGCATATCGCCCACAGGGAATTTCGCAGGTATGCACCCCGCTTAGCCCATGGGTTGAAGCGACGTTCCTGATCGTTCACAAGGCTCCTCACGGACGAAGACGCTCCAAAGTTCGACCGCCTGTTCGTAGACGAGCACCATGACCAGCTAAACTGTCCGGCGGACAGAAGGGAGTCGTGGAAGAGGCTCGCGACGACGGCAGGCCAAATGAGATTGCCGATCATGCTCCTTTCTGGAACTAGCCCGCCGTCGCTCGAAAATGCGTTCCTGAAGCACTACGGCCTGAAGGCCAACGAAATGACCTTGATTCGCTCGCCCACGGACCGCCCGGAGGTCGGCCTTCATTCGATCTACATTCCTGCCCTCGCCGCAAAGGAAGGCCTGCTTCACCTCGCCTTCGCGCTTCATAGCCGCCTGTCTGACGACGAGAGAATGCTGGTGTTCGTCTCCACGAATGGACTCGCGGACGCCGTCGCAGATGAGGCGTCCTGCGCGGTGTTCCATAGCACCCTGCCGCTATCTGGAAACACGAAGAGCTACAACCTCGATCGGTGGGACCGGGGTGAGACCAAGATGATGGTCTGCACTACGGCGTTCGCGCAGGGGGTCGACAGGCCCAACGTGCGCTTCGTGATCATATTCGACGTCACGTACAGCCTGACCCCGGTGGTGCAAATGGTAGGCCGAGCCGGAAGGGATGGACGAGAGTCCCATGCCTTCTTCGTCACGTCCGACACCTGCGGGCCTTCCTTCCAGACTTCGCACCCGTCCATGGTATACGAATTGGGTAAAGTCATCCACGAGAAGGCATGCAGGGTTCGTGCGCTCATGTGCTACATGGACGGGGCGGATGCAGCACACAGCTGCGGCAGCGAACCGAGCCAAATCCCTTGCGACGTCTGCGCTCCCGATTCCGAAATCCATCAGTTCGCGCTAAAGGCTGTGCGTGACCCCGCGCGGCCGCTGGAGCCGTTCAGCCGAAACGCGGCCTCCTCCGGCAACCCTCGTAGAAATCCTGCGAGGCCCAGTGCAGGCGGCGGGCCTGAGAAGCCTGGGGGCTTTATCTCGGCAAGGAGCATGGTAGGATGTCGATTTTCAGCTTCCCGACTGCCGGTCTGCTCACCCTCCACGACAGCTGAGACCCTGTTCGACGTCACAGGAGAGCGACGACGGCCTGTGGGCGCATGCGGAGGAGATAACAACTTCGATGATCCGCGTCGCAGACGCCGTGGAGATACTCGAGCGGCGGCCGCAGGGCCCCGCTGTAATGCAGGTAATCGTAGGGTTCGCTACGAAGTGGATCCCGTGCTGACCTCACAACCCGTCCCAGTCGAATTCGCAGCCGCTAATGCCTGCACGCCAGCAGTCACGACCGGCGAGGCTACCTTCCTCGCTCCCGCCTTTGGAGGGTACCTCCAACAGAGCACAGCGCATGAAGACGGCTCTAGAAGGTCGACGAGACCGGACGAACGCCCTAGACAAATACCTCCCCGCCCTGCAGAGGCAATGTCCCCATCACTTCGTGCTCAAACGAACGCTGGTTCCGGAACACTTTCCAGCGAATTGTGATCTCCAAGCGAAGCTCCTGCAGCAGCATCACTATCCCGCCTTCAAGTCTGCGTTCAGGTTCGAAAAGTTCACGTACTGCTATCGCTGCGGCCTCCCCCAAGACAGGAATCACAACGGAGAGGAGCCGTCCTGCCACAAGGGAGAAAAATGGGAGGCAAGCGGGTGCTCCTTTTCGAATTTCATTTTCAAGGTCGTCTTCACGATCTGGCAAACGGCCGAGTTGAGGAATCTCCTCAAGACGGAGTTCGTCACGGCGGAAAACCTTGACCACCTCCCTGATTTCCAGCGGTGGATCGTGCAGGAAGACGCCGTGGCCGGACGGTATCACAACTGCATCGAGGTATTTCTCTGGTTTTGCGTGATGGTAGAGAAGGATAGTCCGGGCTTCTTCGCATGAATGCATGCCTCCCCAGTATCTACCTGTGCCCTATGTACAAAAGGCGTGACGCCGCCCTAGCACCTGTCCAAACAAGGTAGCGCAGAAGCCGTCAGTAGGCTACGCTGTAGACGCCATGCGATCGTTCCATTTCAACGAGCTGTCTGCGGCCTGTCGTTCGAGGCGACTTCTTGTAGGCGACCTACCTGGGGTGATCACTCCCAGAAGAAGCTTGGTTGGACCGCAGAGCGTCTGGGCTAAGGCAAATTCAGCTGTGGTGGAGGAGGACGGACGCGCGCCAGCTTTCTGCCGCTGCCCATGCCATCCAACCTCGGCGTGTGCGTTGGTCGCTATGACATTCAGACCCCACGTCAGGCACATTATCATGGACTCGACGGTTAGAATTGGCGCAGCTCGCCCTACGCGCACTACTATGTACGATGCTATGCCCGCACCCTGGGCCTCTTGCCATCCCTCGCAGCCCTCTCCTTCGTGGCGTTTACAAAGACGCTTTGAAGCGCCACTGACGGGGGATAGTCGTGCCAAAACACGTCTGGCATGGTGCTGTTCAGTCTGAACAGCATGCCCTTCGCGTCCGTGGCCCTCAGTCCGACCGACTCCCAGTGGCAGAGCCTGCAGACGACGCGCACCTTGCCCTCTCTGTCCCTGACGTCGAAGTCGTAGGCGGTCGGCCTGCATCCTTCCGTTCCGCAGGCGCTGAACTCCATCCCCCACACCCTGAGAGGAGGATAGTGCAGGCCGATCTGCCTGCATTTCACCTCGCCGTCGCCACGCTCCTTGTAAATGACGACGACGCTGTTCATTTGTAACAGCTTGAGGTCCTTCCCAGCCGCCTGCGAGAACGTCTCCCAGAGGTCGCCCGTCTTGTCGACGCCGACTCCCTCGATCGCCTGGCCGATCATGCCCTTGACGTAATTGGAGATCGTCGAAGGGCCTCCGAAAGCGAGCACGAAGTCCACCTCATCCCTGTCACCGCATTGAGCTTTGGCGGCATAGAGCGGGGGGTCGCTCACCGTTCCACCAACCCCCTCAGGTCCCTGAAGCCGCTTTCGACTCGCACCGCTGGTCCACAGGTCCCCAACAAGAGGCCCCTCCATCCGCCTCGATTAGAGGGCGAGTCGTTGTACCAGCCTGGAACCTCGGGGGGGATCGACCTGCAGGCGGCTTGGGCAGCGTCCCTCATGGTCTTGAGGAGTGGCCGTCCGCAAAACTCTGACAAGATGTCGCTTGCCGGCGCCGTTTGGACCGCCGTCACCCCCCCTGCCCACTGCAGCCCGCCCGTCAGCGTGTCCGCGTGGGTGTCGAAGACGAAGAACGTGTTCGCAGGGAGCATCGAGTCCATGGACTGGCGAATGAACCTGCGTGCAAACTCCACGCTTTTCAAGGCCGCTGTCTGTCCGTTGCCCTTGAGGGTGACGTCGACCAGCCGCAGCTGCATCGCACGCCCGGAAGTGAGCCTCGGCGTTGGCATACACACGCACGATGAGCCTACTCACATTGTCTGGCGATGCCAGGAAATGGTGCCGGAGGTCGAGCTTCAGAGAGTCGGCGATGAAGCTCTCGAAGTTGGTGGAGAGGGCTACGTTGATGAGGACCAGAGGCCATGTCAGCTTGGCCCGCTTCCTTCCCGCGTACCCCAGGAAGCCGTACTGCGTCGTCCTCGTAACGCGGCGCTTCCGAGGGAAAACGACGGTCACTCACCGGGAGGCCAGCTCGTGGGCGGTTCTCCTGCCCGCGCCAGTGCTTCATGTCGCACGGAACGCACCGGAATGGGACGTTCGCTCGCACCGTGCCCAAATAGATGCAGCCCCGTCCATACTTCGAGGTTTGCTCGCAGACGTACGCACCGCAATCACAGCACACGTTCCGCTTTTCCCCCATGAGATCGCCGCAGAAACAGCAATATTCCTTGCTGACGGCCAGCCGTGCGTCAGTGGGCGCGACCTGGGGCCCTGTGCGTCGTTAGCCCCCGCGAATGAAAGCCCCCCTGGTAGCAATGGCAGGCGCCATGCTCACCGTCGACGTCCATCCTGTGGCTCGTGTCTCCGATCGCCGTCTGCGGGCGGTCCGTCGTACCGGTCCTTTCCCGCGCGCTGTCGCCCCCCTGATACGGACGTCGGGAAGGCACTCGTAGCTTGATGCCTTTGGTGCCCTCGTCCTTTGGCATTGCGTGTGGCTCGGGTGAGGGTCGTTTCAAACAGTGGCGGAGTGGGCGTGCTTCTGGAAGGGTCGCTTTCGCAGCTTTTTGTAGCGAGATGACACGTGCTCGGCTGTCGCATTGTCGCCGCAGCCGCGGAAGGACAATGGGACCGTCCGCATGGCAGGAGGGTCCCTGTGGATGCGCTGCATTCAAGTTTACCTTCGAGCAGACATGCGGTTCAGCAGCTCTCAGTCTCAGCGAAACGTGCCGTCAGAGTTCTCAATGGTGGAAGGCACATCGCGCGCTCGATTATCCGGACAAGCAATGCCCGCAGTGCAATCCCCCGACTCTTGGCCTGGCGCACTCAGTCTTTCATGTGCTTGATCCTTACTATTGCCGACGAGGGTGGGCAAACTTCGGAGGCATGCCGGCAAGGGGCCTCGTCACTCATCCGGATCCCGGACGGACTCAGTGGGAAGTACACACGTAAGTATTCACACGCTTCGGAGTTTAATAGTCGCATGGCGGCGTTTGAATCGTCTCTCTGTGTCGCACTCCATCGTCAGAAGTGCGGCACGCTGCGTCACTGCGCGTGGTGGGCTGTTAAGCCCATCGTACACCCAGGTTACTGGGCGTCCATGCGACGCACGCCCCCATCATCCCCCACCCTCCGGCGTCGCGTTGGAGGATCGCCTTCGGGGCGAATGCCGTGCATCGTGAGCTGATAAGCCTGCGATCGCCTCCAGGATACTGGGTGCTGCACGATGAGAAGCGTCCAGCGTTGGCTGACGCCAATGTCACCGGCCATGCTTGACGAAATCTGGCCAGCGAGTGTTTCTCAGGCCAGCGTTCACCCTGCGGTCATATCGCCACGGGGCCAGGGTCGCTCGTTGCAACAGACGCCATCTTAGGTCTCAGGCAACGGGCCCACGGTGACGGAGCGTCGTCAGCTCCGACCTAGGACCTTAGCGAACCCACTCTGGCGCTAGCCAGAGGGCATGTGATCACTCCACTCCCACTGCCGTACACGCCGTCGCGATGCCGGAACAGCCCCCGGTTGTATTTGGCATAACGGCATGAGACCCAATAGCCCACTCCCCCCAGCATTGGCTGGGGTGTGTGACAGTCCCACCTTGAATGTGGCGTGGCCTGGCTGTTGGCTCAGGCTGTGCACCCCGTAGCAGTCCTAGAGAGGTGCATGTGCCCGGCGCTTGAAAGTGGCAAAGGCGATGGGTGTCAGCCAGATTGCTGGAGCATGATGTCAGCTGAAACACCCGACTGCCCAGCGACGGCGATGCATCAATGGCCGCATCTGCTGCGTGAGATGAGGCGGGAGCGCCCTCGGTGAAGTGCCGTCGTCCTCGGAGGCCGGGGGTCTGACCCCTGCTATCGACGGCATTGGTCACGATCGTGGTCTGACTGCAAAATCTGATGCGCTGCGAGTAAGTATTCTACTCACTCAGGCTATGCATCACGCCGTCGAAGTCCGTTGGTGTGCATGACGACATAAGAAGCTGCACTCGACTCTGCCGGTCGATTGAAAGACGGCGCGGCACCCCCCCCATCGTGCTCTGTATTTTCCAAATTAAGCAAGTAGAACAAATGCTTGTAAACAAGGATGGGTATAAAGCTGTCCGATTCTGGATTTACTATCAACAAGTCACGCAGCCCGCCCCCTCGACTATGTCTGCGACATTCGAATGCCGCTCGACCCCCATCAAAGAGTTTGTCATTTCGGCCGATGGGTCGACCGTCGACGTTGAAGATTGGGCTTCTATGGAACCTGAAGCAGTGTGGTACGGCATCCCGGAAGTCGTCGACTACGTCCATCCCAGAGGAGGGCCGTACACGCGCTGTAGGGTGGATTGTTTCCGCCAGGGCGTGAAGATCGGCTACCTTCCACTGCCGGAGAGGTATGCAGACGCGTGGGTTCAACTCTGCTATAGCATCGTGTACTGGATGTCCGAGTGGAAGGCTTGGGTTGTCGAGAGTTCGAAAGAGCCGCGTTTTTCGAAACAGCCTGCGAAGTTCGTCGAAGATTGCATCAACAACACCGGCGCCCGATTTCTCAAGTATCTCACCATCCGTCGCCTGATCGTGGAAGAGCTTCTCCAGCACGAGATGTCGAACGACGGCTCCGACGAACTTCTGATCTTCGACGAGTACTTGATCCGCGACCGGTTTGATTGGCTGTGGACGGAACACAGCCGAATTCCTAAGAGGCAGCGAATGTACCTCCGAGTTGACCCGGTCGACGAGAAAAACAGCCATATATTTGGCGAGTGACGTTTCTTGCAAACGTCGCGCCCTTTTCCTGCTGAACGAGACTCCTCCAGCTTGGAGCAATCCGAAGCTCTGCGTCCCCGAAGAAATGATCGCCCCGGACCCCTCCCCCACGCACACCTGGATATGGGGGAAGATAAACCACTTCGACTTTCAGGACGCCTTCGACGAATCCTTCGAAGACGCCCTTCGATTTTACCGCAGCAAGGTGATGAGAAGGATGGCGCAAGACATGCCGTATTCTCCTACTGCCCAGGGCCTCCCGAGCAGGTGGCATGAAAGCCAGGAGCCTGCAGTGCGTTTCCTGACTGAGGAGGAGGACCGGTCTTTCGGCCATTTGCGGTGAGTGAAAACATGGCATCGCCGAGGGCGCCACTCAGCTGGCTGATTCCCATCCAAGCGATCTTCCGGCTGATGCGGGGTAGGTGTGAGCTTGTTCAGGAGAAGCGTGGACTCGCTCGACGGAGTTTGTTTTGCAGGATCGGCCACCGTGCGCACGCACAGGCTGCCGTCATACCAGGCCCGGTAGCAGGCGCATCGTAAGCATAGCTCGCTAACTCGACGGCAGTACCACTGACGCCCGTCCCAGCGCGCCGTCGAAACTGCCCGGCGGGATCATCGACAACCCACGGACGCGCGCGATCGTTGCGGATTTTGTGAGGCAGCCCGATGGATTGGCTTCGGCGGAGGCGTGCCTGCAAAGAGCGCTGGGCCCCGAATACAATGCGGAACGGTGGGGCGCCTTGCTGCAGAGCGTGGTCCTCAGGCCGGGACAAGACGAGCCCTTGCTGACCGTGGAGGAGGCATTCGAGTTTTACCGCGCAGACGACCCGACGGAGGTCAGCCGGGCCAAACGCATGCAGGACTATCGCGCCATAGCGAAGCGGTTTCTGTAGCTGCTCAGGATGTCGTCGTGGAGTCATGTCGCCCCCTTGTATCGTATCATCGTAATTCACAGCGACGCGTCGTTTGTTCTGCTCCTGCCTCCGGTTAGCGCACGAAATGGAATGCTGCTCTGGAGACGTATGCTTCGCCCAGGTGTTAGCATGGAGCGCTCGCTGCGGTTTACGACCTCGAATGAAGCATGCGGCGGCTGGCTCGTGTTGCACAACGGACGGCGGTACTACATGGCGAAGGTAACGAGCGAGCTGCGCCAGGTCAGCAGCGCCAAGTCGCAGCCAGTCGAAAGACCCCGCGACGCAAAGTCGAGTCTATCTACGCCCTGCGATCGCCATGCTTCCCCTTCGCATCGCCCCCTTGCAGACTCTTTTCTCTGCTCACCTGGACGAATATGTTTCGTAGCGCGTCGGAGGGCGGATAGTCGTGCCAGAACACCTTCGGCAGGCTGCTGTCGAATCTGAACACGTGTCCCTGCCAGCTGCGCTCCCTCACCCACGCAGACTGCCACCCGCACGCCCTGCACTCCATGCGAACGTCGCAGCCGTCGTTGCGTACGAAAAAGTCGAGGGGCGTCCGATCACAACCCGGCGTGGCGCATGCTTGAAATTCGACGCCCCAAGGCCGCAATGGGGGCGCGTGGCGTCCGATCTTTCTCGCCAGAACCTCGTCCGAGCCCCGCTCCTTGAAGATCGCGACCACGGTGCTCCCCTCCAGCAGGTGCAGGTCGTGGCCGACCACGGACAGGATCGTATCCCAGATCCCGCACGTCTTGTCGACGCCGATCCGCTCGATCACTCGGCTGAACGCGCTCTTCACTTGAGTCGGCAGCGTAGACGACCCGGCCAACCCGAGGACGAAGTCGAAGAGGTCGCTGAAGGCATGGCCGGTTCAGCTGATCGTTCGCGATGCTGCCGATGCGACGGCCGGCTCACCTTTCGACAAGTCCCCTGGCGTCCATGAACGACTCCTCCAGTCGCATGGTTGGCCCGCAGGTGGCGAGCAACAGGCCCCTCCAGCCCCCCCTGGAAAACGCGGAGGAATCGTACCAGTTCGTCGTCGCCGGCGGCTTCTCGCTA